>PVLA01000583.1:388004-509073 GCA_004027455.1 Hydrochoerus hydrochaeris | reverse complement strand
ATAACCTCCAACCCAGAATGATGTACCCTGCAAAACTGTCTCTCAAAATTAATGGAGAGACAAGATATTTCCACGACAAAGAGGAACTGGGGGAGTTTGTGACCACCAATCCAACCCTGCAAAGAATACTGAAGGACATTCTAGAGAGAGAGAAGAAAACCACCAGGGTTCCAGGAATAATGGCAGAAAGGCCTCAAAGGGGTAGACAGTGGAATGAAGGAGAAAAGTAAACAAATAACAATAGGAAAATAGCATGGCTGAGATAAAAACAGAGAAGATTAGTTATATCACTGTTGTATCTTGACTGATTTTATTTGAATCTGGTATGCTTGAGAGTGTCGAGTCTGAGAGTAGGGGCAACTACTCTGAAGATGACAGGATTCAATAGGATACCCATTCTGGTTTGATTGTTATCTGCCTTTGAAGTCCTATAATGTCTCCAATGTTTAGATTTTATTAATAGTGTAAAGCAATGCTAAGTTTATATTATATTTGACAATATAGACAATTTCATTGAAAATAACTAGAGACATCATAATGACTACCGTAGATCACCTAGTGTTGTGTTTTTGTATGCTCTTTTCATTTCATGTTTCTCTAGGAATTTGTATTGCTGACTTGTTTTGATTTATTTCTCCCTCTAATACAGAAAGGCTAGGTATATGTGTAGAGATTTATACATGTGTAGAACTTCTAAGTAGTTTACAAGAATGGATTATAGCTATTGTAATGGAAAAAAAAGGAAAAGAGAGTATTCTAAAGGATATAACTGCATGTATGTTTGAGTGTGTGGAATTAATAACCATGTTACTAAAGTTTTAGTTGGATGGATGAGCAAAACTGACTGCAGTCTCACTGTCTGGATGTCCACTTTGTGGACTTTAGTTTTGTAACTTGAACAACTGCATCTAAGAGGAAAGTATGTAATTATCAACTAGTGATTTTTACTGGTTACTATTCTTGGTTTTTTTGTTTTGTTTTGTTTTTTGAGATTTTGTATTGTTTCTACCCTCTGTTTCAAAATTTTTTCTTTAAATAAAACAATTTTTAAAAAAAAAGCAAAAGGAGGAAAAGAAGGTGCTCTAAAAGAGATAACTGTATGTACACTTAAGTGTGTAGGATTGATAACCATGTTACTAAGTTTTTGTTGGATTGGTGAACAGAACTCTTTGTAGCCTCACTGTTTGAATGTCGTATGCTTTAGTTTTGTAACTGGAACAACTATATCCAAGAAGACAGTATGTAATGTATCAAATAGTGATTTCTTACTGTTTATTTTTTTTAATTCTGTATTGTTTCTACACCTTTTGTCTGTTTTGCTTCCCCCCTCTTTAAATAAAATTTAAAAAATAAATAAATAAATAAAATGCGACAAATTGCACAATTTTAAGGCTCCAGGAGAGTCAAAATCCTTTGAGCTCGCAACTTCAAGGGCTAACACAAAAAGACTTCTCTGGATCAATTCATTTTTAATAGGTCCAAGGACAAAAGGTGGGGAAACTGAGGAAAGCACAGACAATGAGCAGGATCTTGGGAGTCACTTCAAAGATTTCTCCAAGTAGTAAATTATGCCAATTTAGGAGAACTGTCCTATCTCCAATTGACATTTATGGTAGGATTGAGACTGCAGGAATAATTCCTGCAGCTGCAGTCTCTATCTACTTAATTGATGTTTGAGCCAAGTGTCCACAGCTGTGGCCTTATCTGGCTCTTTCAGGTATCTCTGGCCTCACAGGCCACTATAGGCCTCAGCCAGGACCAGCGATTCATACAGATTCACCTACTATGAATCAGCTACCATTGCCAGGCAAGGAGCCAAGGCCTAGGACAGACTCACAGAAAACATAAAAGCCAATTAGTAAAATTTAAATCCTGCTCAGAGCTGCTTCACAGTGGTCTCCAACATCCTAAGACATACTACATTCAAAAGAGAAGGACTGTAAAAAGATCCATAGTGAAGAATGTATCACCTCAATTTCAATAAACAACTAATGCATCACCATTTCCTTACACCATTTAAGTTTATCCCCTGATGTCTATGCTATGGTTTAGACATAATTTGTCCCCCATGGTTTATGTGTTGGGAATGTGGTCCCTAGGGTGCCAGTATTGAGAGGTGAAATGGAATTTTAAGGGATGGAATCCAGAGGCAGGTCCTTCAGCCTCTCAGGGTGCTGCCCTTGGAAGGAATTAAGGAAGTTCTCACAGGACCCCTTGTAGTTCTCACAAGAGTGTTATTATAAAAAAAGCAAGCTAACCTTATCCTGCTCTGTGTCTCAATGTTTTCAGATGTGATCATTTTCCTCCATGCACTCTATCATCTAGTTTTCCAGCCTCCAAAATCATGAACTAATTAAGCTTTTTCTTTACCAAACTAGTTTAGATATTTCATTACTATAATCCAGAACAGACTGATACTATAGCCAAAATGCCTAACAAAGCCTCAGAAACTCCATTTAGAGCAGTATTTCTCAACTCTGACTGTACATGGGGATTTCCAGGAAGGCAGTGAAACATCTGGATGTGTGGTTTGGGTTCAGGTAAAGGCATAAGTTGTCCAAGTGATTCTAATATAGAACTAGTGTTAAGAAACCACTGATCTACATAACCCAGAGTGCCTTCCTCCCCACAGCTTTTTCTGATTCAACAGCATTTTTAACTTTCTTATCGACTCTTAAAGTCTCAAACTCACTCAACATTTAGTGAATGCTAACCAAGAGCAAGGCACCAATGCAAAGCCCCTACAAACATTAGTGTCTGAGACCAAATGCAAAAAACCTACCCCTCCCCTCAAAAGACTCTTCTCCTAAGAAAGAGCACTCTGGAAAAACCTACTGCTTCACTACAATCTTTTAAAGGCTCTGAAGCAGCTCTCCTCAAGAAGCCATCTTAGCAAAGGTGCTTGCATTTTCCCATCATTTACCATTCACCATCACTTCACCACCTACTGAAAGTCTCAGGAGGAGTGAAACAAATGTAAAGGCAGTACCTACTTCTGAACAAGCACTTGGGAAAATACACAGACAAAATTCTCACAGCTACTGTTATTGCCATTCTAAGAACTGTCCACTGCACATAAAAAGAGAAAGATTCTGTAAATCTGATGGGTGGCTATCCTAGACAAGAACATCAAATCAGGATCTGGATCAGAAAGAAGAGCTAGGTCTCAAACTGATAATTAGCTAGAGGAAAAAATTTTCACAAATACAATAACCACATATACAATAGAAAATGAACAAGCATTATCTTGAGAAGTTGGATGTTGGCCATTATATCCTAATCAAAAATAGAAAACTAGTTTTTGTCTGACAAATGAGAAGATCCAAATAAAAAGTTTCTAAGCATTAAAATAGAATCCTTAGCCTAGTATCCTTAGCCTAGTTGTCCAATATTCAGACTCAGACTCTTTAGTGAAATCTAAAACACCAGAAACTTTTAGTACATAAAGAAAATCCTCATATAAATTTCACTTAGTATGGCTGAATTTTATCCCCAGATTCCTCCTCCCAGCTGAACAAAAGGCAGTTCTACAGAAGGGGGCAGCACAGCACACTGGCTTAGAGCACTGTCTCTGGAGGCTGCTCATTTGACGCCTGGATGTTCTGAGATAAGTCACTTCATCCCCCTGTGCTTCAGCTTGCTCACATGTGAAAAGACAATCACATAACAGTACTCTCCTCTCAAGGTTGATGGAGATTAAATGAGACACTATGTCTAAAGTATTAGCTGGGCGTGGTGGCTCACACCTGTAATCCCAGCACTTGGGAGGCTGAGGCAGGAGGATCGTTATCAGTCTGGGTTACAAAGTAAGCTCAAGGCCAGCCTGAACTGCATAGTGAGACCCTGTCTCAAAAAGACAAAAAATAAAATAAAATGCTTACAATAATACCTGATACAGAAGAACAATCCAAAAATGATTAATCAAAGCAATGCAGATGCAAAAAATTACCTCTTCTCCTCCCTCATCTACTAGTATCCAGTTTCCAGATGCTGGTCCCGAAGTAGATGGCTTACATTCACTAGGCTTCATGTGGCACATAAACTCTGCTCGATTTCTAAAGGACAAAGGAAATGACTCCAGTTGCATAAACACAGAAAGCCCCACATGAGTGCATTCTAAATTTTGTACACACCCCAAAGCAGATTTAGGTATCAACACAACTTTGAATATCTTAAATGAATAAATAAGAACTACTGAAATCAAGAATACTAAAACCTCACACACTTGAGTGGAGATCTAAATTAGTAATAAAGCACATGCAGAAAAGCAATTATACTAGTATAACTCTTGTTCCATAATGATACTAAATACACACTGCCAGGAGTAGTAGAACACGCCTATAAACTCAGCTATCTGGAAGACTGAGGTGGAGGCTCTCAAGTTCAAATTCAGCTGGGGCAACTTAATGAAGTCTGGTCACCAAAATAAATAAATAAATAATGTTTCAAGAGCTGGGGTGCAACTCAAGTGGTTACAGCACTTGCCTAGCACAGGTTCAGTCCCCAGTATTTGAATGAATTAATGAGTGAATGAATGAATGCAAGCCAGTCACAGAGACAGACAGACATGGAATTCTATAGTACCTTCACTTCTACCAGGCTTACAAAATGTTGCTAGGAAGACATGTTTAGGCAACATGTTTTACTGAATAAAAAAGGGTAACCCATAGGTAATACAGAGGCTTGGTTAAGCCCTAGAGTAGATATCAATGTAGAACACCTGTGAGTGAAATTATACTACCATATGTTGGAGCTGCTCCCGTACACAGGTAGTAAGGGAAAAGGGAAGAGAGAATGCCTGCCAGCCAGCTTTTTCAAGCTGTTAGCTGGATCTGATGAGACTGAGTAACAAAGACAGTTTTTTTTCAGTCATTCCTATCTCTAACCAGAAACTTTTATGGCACATCTTCTAGTTTTGTAGCTCCAATGTTGCCTTTCAACTAGATAAGTGCCAATTATGCACTCCTGGTATTCTTGGATATGTCACTTGTACGTTTTCACTTATAAACAGTATATCAACGACCTTAAAACTTTCCTCTCTACAAAGAAACTCTTTTTTTTCTGTTAGTGCTGCAAATGCCCTCCAACCCAAACTCAAAAAAGTCTAGTTATGTCTAAGCCATCTCTTTCCTACATTATTTAATCAGCTACTAAAACCCTTTCTGGAGATGACCTTTGGGTTTCCCTTGCCTGTCCCCACTACTATTACCCTAAAGCAGGTTGAGCAATAGATGGATTTCCCAGGCCCTGAGAACAGTGGCTGTAACACTATTCAGGGTTGTCTATATACAGACCCTGCCTTCATCCCAGTCAAGGATGTGCCCTTTTGAAGTTGGGTTGGGTTCTGGGGCCAGGAGAGAAAGATGTTTGTAACCATTCAATTAAGAAGAACCACATATTCTTCTGCCTTTGTCCATCCTAATCTTCCTAAAATATAACTTTTATCCCTGTTCAAAAACCCTCCACTGTTATAAATGCCCAACTGTATCAAATCCAAATCCCTCTGCCTTAATTTAAAGGCCTTCTATTCTCTAACCAATCCTAGATAATCACCTTTATAGTAATCTCCTGCACATACCTTTACCTCCCCGCCAAGTTGATCTGCCTGTCCTCTGTCTAGCCACCCATCTTGTACTGGGACCTTTGTTCATACTGTTCTTCCCAACTACATGCTTCCCTAATCTTTTTCTCTCACTGAAGGGCAACCCATTCTTCAAAGCTTGTTTATCAACCACAGAACCCTCTCTGACCACTCTTTATTCTCTATATTGCTATTGCTATAATCACAGATTTACAATTTAGCACTTCAATTTCCCTATATCCCCTACTCTTATTCAGCACTAAATCATTTCTTTGAAGGAATACATCACTTCTTTTGTCTGTACCACCTTTCACAATGACTTACAATAAAAGAGATGAACCCACTAAAAGGGAGAACCAAAAGAGGTTAATAAACAGTTAAAAGGGTAACTTTCAGATAGGAGGTATCAAACGCAAAGAAAATCTACAATGCTGATACTTCCCTTTTCAATTCTTCTATAGATCTAGACAAATGAGGAAGCCAGTACATTGCAATTTCTACTTCACAGAGCCCTTCCACACTCACTTGACAGGAGACATCAGCAGGGCAAGGGACTGCATGAAATGAAAGACTCCTGATGGGTTGTTCAACACTTTGATCTGAAATCAGAAAAGGAAAAAGAATACTATAGAACACCAATAACCCAAGTGTCTATAAGCTTAGTTCACAAGTACTCTAACAATAAAATTGAGAACAAAGCTCAAAATGGAACCTAATCCCCAGAAGTGAGAACTGGCATCACTGCCTCAGCGGGACTCAAAGAGCAGCGGCAGCTAAGCAGTTTACATCAACTACCTACAAAACAAGCCAGGCGTGGTGGCACACCTATAACACAAGATGCCAACAATAATGCTACTTTAATCCAAACAGAAACAAAGACAAAACTCTTTTTTTTTTTTTTTTTTTTTGGTACCAGGGATTGAGCTCACGGCCTTGCACTTGCCAGGCAGGCACTTATGCCACTGAGGTAAACCCTCGGCATTCCTCATTTTTAAAAGTCTCAGGCTTCTCACCACCAGAAAGACTTAAGTAAAGGAAATATAGAGAAGCTGAACTTGACACACATTTGGGTTCTGTACAGCTGGGTGGTTGCTATGATTAATAAAATAACCCAAAGGCAAGGAGCAGAGGAAAAACTATAAACCAGACAACAAACTCCTCTAAGTATATGAAAGTTGTTTGTAGAGGCCTGCCTTCTCTGTTAACAGCTGGTGGTTGCTGTTTTACCCATACCAAGTGTAGTATAAGATGAATTAGTTTAGGAAACTATCTATGTTCAAGCATCCCAGCAAAAATAGTCCCAACAAGCTTTCCCACACAGAAAGCATACAGAATTAAATACTACTGAAACTACAACTCAACATTTTCCATTCTGACATAATCTTATCAATTGTGGGTGGCCCTAGAAGTTTTGACAAAATTACTCCTACAAATATATAGATTTATTTCAACAATGTTATCAATAGATTTAACGGGTTTTTTGTTTTGTTTTGTTTTGCTTTGTTTTTAGCAGTTTGTTCAGGATAATCATTCACTAAAACCTTTACCCCAGTCCCTCACAGTCAGAAAGAAACAAGTCATACCTGGATGAAAGGAACAGCCCACTTACTAACACCAGCAGGGCATCGAAGAATATGATTTAGGAGGAAGAGGTGATCACCAGGACAGCCAACTCTTTGTAACACTGACACCTGAACAATAAAGGATTCATGCTTTAACTAATTAAAAAGAAGAATTTATCTGGGAATCTAAAGCTATTTACCTAATGTTTAAGTACTTGCAACCATAGAATAACCAAACATAAGATCCACTATTGACTGGTTGCATTTCTACCACAGAGGCCCATAGAGGCCTATGGAGCTATGATAAAATATCCTAAGCAGATTCTATGTTGTCTAATTTTTTATTTTTTAGCAAATTACAAAACCTATATAATCCATCACATGTGGACAGATAAAGATCAAGTAATTCACTCTATTTTTATTTGGTAATAATTCCTCAAATCCAAATGAGTATGCCTGAAACATCACCTCAAGTTTAAGAACACCAGTTGAACCTAAAAAAACACACAAGAAATCCCCATGAAATAACAACCAATAAACAAATACCCACTCCCTCTGCAACACACCTAACATTATTCTTAAATTCTCCAAATTCTGAGACCCTTCCTCTTTTAAAAAATTTGTTTCAAGTTAAGACTCAGTTCAACATTAAACATATGATATAATAAAGTAATATATTGAAAATATTTAAATCAGATACTTATTTTGTGAACATGCATTTAGTCTTCTATTTGGCATGCTTCCCAACTGCCTTTCCTTCCCAAGTTCAACTCTGAGCTGAAGACCAGAGTTCACTTAACATACCACTTACTACGAGAAAAGACTTTAGGCTTCATAAAGTGCTGGATAAATAACTTACTACCACATGTTATGATTAACAGCTAGTCATTAACTCACTAAATGAATTAGTTGAAAAGGTTATTGAAGACAAAAATATATCAAAATAAGAGATAATTCTTAAATTTTTAAAGAAATCAAAGAAGGTCTATTATATCTGTTTGTGGTCCCTTACCAATTTCTGCAGCCAGAGAAGAATATCATCATTGAACTTACTATCTTCATTTACTCTCCTGGTAAACATGAACAAGACACTGATACACTCCTTCAGGTGACACAGATCAGAGGGAAGGCTTTCTGTTGGTTTAGAAGCTATAAATTAAAGAGAGAAATAAATAACTCCCACACAAATGGTGCTTTGGGGAAAAATTTGGTGTCTTCACTTAAACAAAACAAACTACTTAAAATGTTTGGTTCAAACAAAAATCAAAAAACAGAAAGTTCCATCAGGATTTTAAATTTCTAACCAGGCTTGGTGACTTGTGCCTGTAATCCCAGCTACAAGCAAACTGTACTGCTAGCTAAAGGTCAGTCTGGGCAAATCAGTGAGACACTGTATCAGTAAAATAAAGAGCTGAAGATGTAGCTCAGCATTCTCTAGTTCAATCTCTAGGACCACCAAAAAAAAAAAAAAAAGTGTTTTAATTTCTACTGGAAACTAAACTCTTTCGCAATTTTTTTAAAATTTAAAAACCAGCAGATCAGGGCCAGGGATTTAGCCGAGTGGCACAAGTGCCTGCCTGAAAAGCACAAAGTTGTACATTCGATCCCCAGTACCAAAAATAACATAACGTAAGGTAACGTAATGTAACGTAACGTAACATAAAAACTAGCAGATCTCTGGTCCCATCTCCAGCTCTTTGATTTGTTAAGAAAACAAAATAGGGAAAGAGGAGATGAATTTTTACTTTTAAAGGATTCTAGAATCTTTCCCAGAAGTAAAAACTGCATAATTCCAGAAGTAGTAAATGTAGTAATGTAGTAAACATGTTATGTAGTAAAGGCTAATTTCTTAACACATTTCCACCAGCTTGAACCACAGGTAAATGCATGACTGTCCAGGCAGGCAGTTTATACTACTGGTGGTGTGAATAAGTTTAATTTTGTTTGTTTGTTTGTTTGTTTGTTTGTTTGTTTGTTTTTTGAGCCGGAATCTTTATATTTAGTTCAGGCTGACCTCAAACTCACTACATAGCCTTGCCTGGCTTTGAACTCATGGTGAGCCTCCTGCCTCACCCTAAGTGCTAGGATTACAGGCTGCATCACCATGCCAGCATATACAATCACTATCATCACTATTAAAATTAACAGAAAGTCTATGTACTTGGACCAATTCTGGTTAGTTGATTGAATTTGAGTAATTATTGCCCTAATATAAATATTAATACTACTCGTATCAATTAAAAAATTGTTACAAAAATGAACAAATTTGTTTTATTAAGTTAAAAGGAATTTATATTTGTGAATTAAGAAAAATATTTTATACATAAAGACAGCTGATTTGTGCAAAGTATGTAAAATATCATAATGTGTTTGGTTGTTTTTGCAGCCACAGTGGCATCCATTTTTTCAGATAATTTCCCATGACATGCTCTTCATCACCTGCATGCATTTCTTGCTGATTCTAAATAAGCTTTTATAAACAGTGTTTTTCCAAGTAATTGGCACCCTTGGCATTTCTTCATTGGTTAACATTTTCATCAATAATTAATACTCTAAAGTTTAACACATAAACCTTACAAGTACCCTATTGCTGGTATGTATAACATGCACTTACAACTGCTGTATTACAACTTAGCCGTGTTACAATTTTTTATACCATTTTAATATTTTCTTTAAGGAACTACAATATGATTACATCTGGTCTGCTAAATCAATGTCTTTCTTTGCAAAGTGCAATCAGAGATCCCCTGAGAAGCAATACAAGCCATCCAATGGGACAGTCAATGCAAATCAGAACTGCCCGACCACAAGACATACAAAATTATGACCTTGTCCTAAATGTGCTAAAACACAAACAACAATGAAAAATTTAGAACATTACAGATCTTCAGTTAAAAATTAAACAGAACAGTCCAACAAACTAGACAAGCAAACAAAACATGCAAGAAATGTAGAAAGAAAAAGTACTCTAAATTTTAGGCTCAAACTCTATTTGGGCCAGGCATGGTGGCACACACTTGTATACCCAGCACTTGGGAGGCTGAGGCAGGATGATCACCATGAGTTTAAGGCTACACAAGCAGGTTCAAGGCCAGCCTGTACTACATAGCAAAACTGTCTCCAAAAAAAAAATTCTTTTGGTACTCTACTTGGTAACACAAAATACTAAGGACACAGAGTATCAAGGGACATTACTAATAATGAATGCACTTTCTGACATCCTAAAGAAGCAGAGAATGACAGCTAAGGAAGAAGGGAGGCTTAGCACTGCTCCCAAGAAACATCTCCAAGACAAGTCAATTGCCTGAAAGAGACAATATTAAACTGCAAGCAAAACTGATAACTTGTAAGACCAACTACTATAATCAACTTAACCAGTCTGCATGCCTCAAATACATTTTTCCATTTTATATCATAAGGATGAGCTCTCTGTTACTTACACACCTTGGCCTTGTTGATGAATTGCTAAAGATCTCAGAACAGCTGAGCTATTGAGCAATGCATAGATGTAAGACTCCACTTGCAACCTCGAGAGCACAGAAGTATAAGAATGAAGGGCCAGCGTTTGGTGGAGGTGTTCAGATTTGGCATCAAATAGCTTCTTCAGCTCCTCCAGTGCATTTTCATTCATCTCTACTCTCTGGTAGCGATGATGACCCGAAACTTTCACTTGATCTGCACAGATACCCTACCAGTGGATAAAAGGGTAAAATATAAAACCAGTACTCTGCATTTGAAGCAATCAGGTAATAGGTCCATAATACACAGGCTTCAGTATCATTTCCAAAGAGCTAATAATCATAAGGAAGAAACAACATTACTATGAAAGAAATAATGCCAGTGAATAAATGATCATGTGCCACAGTGAACACTGCCAATTACAAACACATCTTAGAGAAAAGTAACACTAAGAAGTCAATGAGAAAAGAAAACAATAGAGCATGTCCCTAAGACTCTCACACTGAAAATCTTACTTTCTGTTTTATGAACTTGATATTCCTTCAACTTCGAGTTACCTCAAAATATCTTTGGGTCTACCCTCATTATTCTTTGCAGTTCTGCTCAAAAGAAACCTCTAACTGGTGTAGTTATAGATCCCTGTAATCCCAGCACTCAGAATGCTAAAGCAGTGGGATCATGAGTTCAAGCAAGTCAAAAAAAGGAAAAAGAAACCCACCCCACTCCCCATTTCCAATATTAACTCCTCCAGTTCTGTTCTGTTCTGTGATTTTATCCTTCTTTTCAATATTTTCAAATGTTTCCCTCTCCACAAACTCTTTCCTGTATACAAAGCGATACACTAGTCTCCCAACAAATGATGGTTAGGGTCAGGCATATTTCCCCTAGTAGCTCTTCCAGCTTCCTTTAATACCCAGTTTCTTAAGAGTAATCTTCTCTTTACCATCTTTCTTAGTTCACTATAAAATGACTTTATTATAGTCACCTTGGCCTCCATAAGATCCCACCTAATGAACTTCCCTTTTTTTTCGTCTCTCATCCTTGACACTCTCCACTCATTAGACATTTGTAGCATTATGGCCAAGGTCTCAAACTAATGATCTATGGGCTGAGTTTGACCTAGAGACATGATTTTCTGGCTTTGATTGTGTATGTGTGCTATTCCATTGCCTATTAGTATCTCACACAAAAATCCAGGTTTCTAGTTTCTTTTAGAAAATCTTAAGACATAGTAGTCCTGGATCATCACAATCTCTCAGCAACCATCAGTCAGAACTCTAGAGCACCTGCCCCCAGGAAACCAGACATGAGCTTCCTCAGCCTGTTTCATTCCCACAGGCTATAGGCCCAGCCTCTCCATTTGACTTTGTAAACTCTGCACTACTCTGGCCTAAGACACAGTATGAGTACAAGGAGCACAGTGTGGATCTGGACAGCATCAAGAATATCAGCTTCCCTAAGAATTCCCCACACACTTCAAAGTTTTACTGAACATTAGTCAAAATACCTGTACAGACACTTGTTCCTCCTTAAAATGCCACAGTCGGCTTTTAGCATTTTGGCAATCAGATGTAAGAGTAAGCAACTCAGCTTCAGCCAGCAGCAACTGCTTCCTACATCGTGAGTAGTTCAAAAGCAGCTCATAAAATTCATGCCTGTCCTGATGAGCCATGCTGTCAAATTCTTCTAAATATGACTCAATATTCTCCAGCCATGAACCAGGCTCCAAGATCTTCAGTTGTTCTTTAGTAAATGGTATTAGTTCTGGTTGAGATGGGAGTTCTGGGTAGAGTCGCTCATTACAAAGCAAGGGTTTCACAGCCACCAAAGATTGTACTTCTGCAATTTCAGCTGGCAACTGAGGATACAGTTTCTTCACTTTAGGTGGCTGAGAAATTTCTTTGGCTTCATAAGAACTCTGCATGGCAACATTTTGAAGTATTTCTGAAGAACAACCCAGGGCTTCTTTCCTACTCCAAGTTTCTCCAACTTGTAAATTTTCCATTTCCTGCTGAGTATAAGAAAAATCAGGTAGTCGTATGCTTTCTGAAGGTCCATAATGTACCAATATATTTTCCTCTCTTTCTGTAAAGTTCTTGGGGACTTCAACTTTCTTTCCCATATTGTACCCAGAGATCTCCTCTGACATGATCTCATCAACCACCACACAGGTTTTGATTTCTTCCTCTTGTTTTAGGGGCCCTGGGTGACATGTCAGACAATCATCATTGCCTATAGTCAGGGAGGTGAGTGGTATATCAAACATTTCACTTTCATTTTGTCCACTGACATCACTCTGGAGCTGGGAATCAGTTGAGAGCTTCGGATGATCTCCTTTGAATTCACAAAGTGGAGGAAGGGTTTCCTGCTCTTTTGAGGTTTTTGGAAGGGCAATTTTATCAGACCTTTCTGTCTGAAGGGTTTCATATTTCTTCTTTTCCTAAAAATAAGATTTAATATGAAATAACAATAATTAATGCTGTCGGCATGAGGACTTTTTAAACTGTACATGAAATCTAAATTCTATCATTTAATAAATGGAATATAAACGTACTTCATAAACAGTGTGTTTCATATTCAGTATTACCCAATTTTGAATAGGCTGAATTTGGAGATTTACTAGTCTAATTCTGAAAGAAAAAGACATCATTGTGAGCAGCAAAATTATGATCCAAAACTGGGAGAGTCTTAACTAAACTGTCCATCATTTTGCTATAGGTTAAGTAAACAGAACAGTCACCAGCTACCTTAGGCTATCAGAGGTTTTTCTTTATCTTGACAAACATATTTACTCCAAGCTCAAGCAAAAAAGGCTGGAAGAACTTGAGCATCAAAACAAATAGGTAACAGCAGTAGATTATGACCTGCACAATAAAATAAATATTCCTGAGCCCTCAGAGATGAGCAGTTGCCTGAATGAATAAATATATTTTTAAAAATGCGTGGTAGCCAGGTATGGTGGCACACACCTATGATCTCCAGTCTCTGGAAGGCTAAGGCAGGAGGATGGAAAATTCAAGCCTCACTTGGACAATGCAGCAACTCAGTGAACAGAAAAAGAGCATTAATGGAAAAACTTCTGAGAATCAAATATGCTCTAAATTTTAATTAACAGTATTGTACCAAAGCCAATTTCTTCATTTTGAAAATATTCTATGCTATAGAATGTACAGATACACTGTGTAAGAGAACAGCATAAGAGGATGCTATATACACAGGAACCCTCTGGGTAATATTTCCAACTTTTCACTAAGGGCAAAATTATATCCAGAAAACAAAAACATAAAAAGTTAACCATCAAAAAAGTAAAATTATGGTTTAAAAAAATTCTACGCATTAACACACAAACTATGTAACATAAGAATCCATGCTAAGTAAAGAAGGAAAATTATGGGGAAATTATTTAAGTAACATTTAAATAAAGTTGTTATATTTGAACAAACAAAAATCTGACAAATTGCTCAAATGCTTCCTTTTATGCAATTTTAAAGAAAAGAATTACACAATGAGGATCAATGGAATAGATTAGAAGATGCAAGCACAACTACGAAGACGCTCAGCCACCTGATATTTGACAAAGGGGCTAAATATGTCCACTGGAAGAAGGATAGTCTCTTTAATAAATGGTGTTGGAAAAATTGACTCTCTACATGCTGAAGACTGAAACTATATCCAAGCCTATCACCATGCACAAAACTAAAGTCTAAATGGATGAAAGACCTAAATATTAAAACAGAAACACTAAATCTACTGGAAGACAAGGTAGGTAGAAGTCTTGGAGACATAGGGGTAGGCAGAGAATTCATGAACAAAACAGAAACTGCATGGGAAACACTTCAAAGAATCAACAAATGGGATCTCATATTATTGAAAAGTTTCTGCACTTCAAAGGAAATCACCAACAGAGTGAAAAGAAAATCCACAGAGTGGGAAAGAATTTTAGCCAGCAACCCCTCAGATAAAGGACTTGTGTCCAGAACATATAAAGAATTGAAAAACATCAAGCCCCCCAAATTCAAAGACCCTCTCCAAAAATGGGCATCTGAGATGAACACACAGTTCTCAGAGAAAGATATACAAATGGCAAATAAATACATGAAATGTTTACCATCACTAGTCATTCGAGAAATGCAAATTAAAACAACATTGAGATTCCACCTCACCTCAGAAAGAATAGCTGCCATCAAGAAATCAACTGATAACAAATGTTGGCGAGGCTGCAGGAAAAAGGAACACTGCTCCACTGCTGGTGGGAAAGTAGACTGGTGCAACCATTATGGAAATCCATATGGAGAATTCTCAGAAGACTAGGATTGGAAGCCCCATTCAATCCAGCTATTCCCTTCCTGGGTATTTTCCCCAAAGAACTGAAAAGTTCATATCACAGTGATATATGTGCACCCATGTTCATAGCTGCACAATTTGTGATAGCTAAATACTGGAAACAACCAAAATGCCCATCTACTGCAGAGTGGATGAAAAAGATGTGGCATTTTTTTACAATGGAATATTACTCAGCTATAAAAAAGGATGATCTTGAGGCCTTCATAGGTAAATGGAGACAACTTGAGACTATCCTCACTAGAATAAATAAGAATCATATTTATAAATATCATATTGTGTCTCTAGTGTAAAAAGTAAATAAGAACTACAAGTGTAATAAAACCAAAATGTGTAATTGCTGTTGTAAAAAAGAGAGGAATAGAAAGTGTGCTAAGGGATATAACTGAATGTATGTTTGAGTGTGTAAAATAGATGACAACATTGCTGAATCTTTGTTAGATCTTTGAGCAAAACTGTTTGCAGTGTAACTGTTTGAATGTTTACTATGTACCCTTTAACTTTGTAACTTGAACAACTACATCCAGGATGACAGTATGTAATTTACAAACTAACTGATTTCTTAGTGGGGCTTTTTCTCATTTTCCTTTTTTTTCTTTCTTTTAAAATTCTGTATTGTTGATACCCTTTTTTCTGTTTTGCTTTTTTCCTTCTCTTTAAATAAAATTTTAAAAATGTATAATTGCTATGTAAAAAAAGAGGAAATAGGAAGCACTATAACAGATATAGCTGCATGTATGTTTAGGTGTGTGGGATTGATATCCATATTTCTAGATTCTTGTTGGACTGTTGAACAGATCTGTTTGCACTCTCACTGCTTGAGTGTCCACTTTGTGTGCTTTAATTTTGTAACTTGAAAAACTATTTCTAAATGAACAATATGTAATTTATCAACTAGTGATTTCTTATTGTTTATCTTCTTTTCTTGCAATTCTGTAATATTTCTATCCTTTTTGTTTTTTTCTCTTTAAATAAAAAAAAGAATTACACAAGTAGTTTGTGTTTATTCTTTTCTCAATGTCCAACAAAAATAGTTGACAGATTAATACTAAAAAAAGTGGAGCCTTTATAAGTCAGGAAGAAAAGATAAATGTCTTTGAAATAGAATTTGAGATCTGTTTGCTGAAATGACCATGGTAGCCAAACGTTTACAAACTGTAATGATTCAAAAAGCAATATATATCCTCCACTCTACAATAAGAACTGTTGGGTATTACATTCAGGGGTCAGGCACACAATGCACATCTAATGCAAATCAGTTTGCTAAACTGCCTAAAATAATGAGTAACAAAAAAACATTACACGAAATGGTAATTGAAAAAGCTGGGTGTGATGGTGCACACCTGTAATCCCAGCACTAACAAGGCTAACGTAAGAGAATTGCTGCAAGTTTGAGGCCAACATGAACTACATAGTAAAAGCATAGTGCAGCTCTGTCTCAAAAGGAAAAAAGCACAATGAAAAAGTAGCCTCACTTTTTCATGTGTGATGTTTAGCATGTTCATTATAAAAAACAGGTTTCAAACTGCAAGATTGATCAGAAGAAAAAAAATAAGGGAGAACAGTTATTGGGAGTGAGAGAAATGTTGATATTCTGGTCAGGACAGAGGACAAGTTTTAGTGAGTTTAAAAATCAGAAAATGAAATAAAACAATTTCATTTATAATAGCACAAAAAGAATAAAATATTTAAGGTTAAATTGAGCAAAAGAAATGTAAAACTTGTTCTCTGAAATTATAAAAATTATTAAAAGGAATCAAAGACTTAAACAAATGGAAAGACAGTCAATGTCTTTCACAGTATTAAGATGCCAATGTTCTTCAAGTCCATTTACAGACTGAACACAATCCCTAGCAAAATCCCAGCTGCCTTTTTTGCAGAAATACACAAACTGATCCTTAAATTCACATGGAAATGTAAGAAACCTAGAACAGACACAGACATACATACATACATACACACACACACACACACACACACACACAAAACCTTTTAAAAAAACAATGTTGGAAAATGCACACTGGCATTTCAAAACCTACCTACAATATTACAGCAGTGAAGGTAATATAGGGTTAGTATATGGATAAATAGATCAATAAAAGAGAACTGAGACTCCAAAAATAAAACCATTATTTATGGTCAACTAATTCTAACAAGATAATTCAACAGAAAATAAATCTTTTTAACAAATGGTGCTATATATCCTTATCTCAGAAGAATGAAATTGTATGCATATATAAAAATTAAAAGAATCACAGATGAGGGCCCAAGGGTGAAGATCAGTGGTAGAGTGCTTGCCCAGCATGTACAAAGCTCTACATTTGATCCCTAACCCTGCAAAAAAAAAAAAAAAAAACATCTAATGTAAGAGCTAAAACTTTAAAACTCTTAGAAGGAAATAGGAATAACCTTCAATGATCTTAGTTATGCAAAGTCTTCTTAGACATAACACGAAAAATGTAGACAACAAAATGAAAATTTCACTTCATCGAAATAAAAAACTTTTTTGCAACAAGTCAAATCACTGAATAAGAGAAAAAAGATCAGTCTCCTGGCTGGTGTACCAAAAACAAAACATGAAAAGATAGCTCCACAAAATGGGAGAAAATATTTGTAAATCAATTATAAGGTATTTATATTTTGAATACACAAAGAACTTGTTTAACTAAGTAACAATAACATGTAAAGCCCAACTATAAAACAAAGGAACTGAATATACATTTTTGCAGAGAAGTATGAATGGCACATGAAAGATCCTCAAAGTCATTAGCCATTAGTGAAATGCAAGTCAAAAACCACAATAAGATTATCATGACAAGTCCTCTAGGGTAACTATTGCATAAAATCAAATAGTAAGTGTTGGATGTAGAGAAATTAGAACCTGTGTTTGATTCAGCGGCACACACACTAAAACTGGAGTAATACAGAGAAATTAGAATCTTTGTAAATTGTGGTGGGAATGAACCATAATGTAGCTACTATGAAGCATAGGACTGTGATGGCTGCACAACTCTAACCCTAAGGTCATACTGCAACCAACTGAATTACACCTGCTAATTAGGTCAAGTGAATGGTATGTGAATAAACATCAATACATTGTTAAAAACAGATTAAAAGAATTAGTAAGAGAAGCCAGGCATGGTAATTCCAGCACTCCCAGCATTCAAGATGCTAAGGCAGGAGGATTGGTGCAAATTCAAGATCAGCCTGGGCCACAAAATGAATTCAAGGCCAGCTCAAACTTCATAGCAAGACCCTGTCTAAAAAAAAAAAAAAAAGAAAAGAAAGAAAACAAAACAAATGAATGAAAAGGAAATACACAGTAGAACATAAACTAGAGGGAGCTAGTTTTTGTTGTTGTTTTTCTCTTAACCAGTATTTGGGATGTTACGTGCTAACTAGGAGGAAGAAGAAGAGGGCTAAAAGCAATCACAAGGTGGACCAAACAATCTTGGCCTGAAAAATCCTATCTCCCCTGATCTACACACCACCCAAGACAGATTCTGCACCCAGTCCCTTGGGCGGTTTTTAAACCTCCTTTTCCCCCTCCCACCATTTCATCCCAAAGCTTTCCCCATTCCTAGATGGCCCTTGCAATTTTATCTTCTCTCTTCCAGTTACTACTCCCAAACCCACATCGTACAGATATATCTACCTTCCCAGGAAAAATCACAACCCTTAAGGGCAACAATTAAAATAGTTAATCAATGAAGAAACTTCCTTTTTTTTAACATTCTACCCCTCCAGGACAAACATAAACCTTTGTTTAGCTTTTAATTCCCATCTGGGTGGAACTCATCTGTGTTTCAAAAGTATAAATGAAAAACCTCTCCACCTTTACCTGTGTTAGGGGACTATCGCCTGGTATGGGAACTTAAAATGAAGAAATTACTAAGTTACCCAACAAATACACTAACCATGTGCTCTGGCACACTCGAAAATTTATCTTTACATGTTTCTCAGAAAACACAAGGAAGATGCAATGAAATCAGAAGAAACTGAAATTTCACTGCTGAGTATATATCTATTTATACTGAAATTGTAAAATTCATTTTATTAAAACAGGCTTCCTCATGTATGTCTGTAATTCCAGCTACTCAAGAGGACTAAGGCAGAAAAACTGAAAGTTTGAGACCAGAATAGACAACTTAGCAAGACTCTTTAAGTTTCTTGAAGGGCTGTAGCTGTAGCTCATTGGCCAAGTATAACCCTGGGTTCAATCCCCAATACTGAAAAAAAAAAATTCCATTTCACTCAAAATAAAAAGAAATCCAGGTTCCAATTACTTTGCCTACTTCAGATAAGTAGTGATAAATATACACGAGGACATATTATATACATAATAATCATTAGAGATTGTGAGATAAAATTTAAATAACTCCACATATAACTCAATCCACTATCGGGCCAATGTACAAAATTTAATGCCTATAATTTTAAGCAAAGACTTTTTATGACTAAAAGTGGCTAAGCAGATCAAGAAGAATCTACAGTTCCTTATTTTTTACCTCCTCCTATGTTACACACAGGCAGAGACAAACTTAAAATTATTCAACTGGAGAAAGTATAATTGGAAAATTATACAGAAGTGGAAGTCAGTAATAAACACAGAAAAACATATTTAACTACACATTACAGTAAAAAAATGCCCAGAACTGTTGGTGTAGAGGGGAAAAAGCTAAAAAAGAACACACAACAAATTATTACCAATAGTTATTTCTAAGAGATAGAATTCTAGGCATTTCATTTCTAGGATGTACATTTCTCTGTGTGTCTATGCGTACTGATACACACTTTTTTAGAAATGATAAAAAAGTAAAGAAGTACGTAATCATAAAAAATAAAGTTATTTTATTAATGTTGTAAAAAAACGAATGGGAAGTTTCTACTTATCACATGCAGCTCTTTCTCCATGAACTATACTAAGTAAAATTACAACTCTCCTTTCTTAAATGATGAGATATTTCCTCACAAATAATGATAGTTCAATTTTCCCCTTTTATATACTATCTGTCATCAAATTACTTTAAAAGGTGGGGTCCATTTATCATTCATGTCTGCATCACAACCAAGTAGCACAATGCCTGGCACAGAATGACTTTTAGAGTACCTCAGCCCAACTATGCAATCAAAAACTCTCAAGAAAAATTTTCCCAGCTCTCTTTGAGATATGCAAGAATCCATACTAGCAGAAAAGTTTCTGGGAAAAATAGGGATCATGCATTTTGCTATAAATACAAATTCTACTTTTCTTTAACTACCATTTTTTGATGTTTCCCTTACAATCATATTTGTTGTTTGATCTCTCCTCCTTCCTTCCCACACTTTCTTGGCTTAGATGTTAAAACATCACATTCTCACCTAAGCTGTGGTGACAAAAGGGTTAAAACTGTCTGCACCCAAATGTCTTAAGACAATATACTTCTGCCCAACACATACTGGATTGGTCCTAATACACTGCACTAATGAGGACTAAACAGCACAAGATAAAAAAATAAATACAAAAACTATCCTTTCCTTTCTTGAGATGACATTATGCCTTTCCCAAAAAGGCTAAAAACACATACATAGATGTATCTAAGTCTTTTCTTGAGGCTTAGTTTCCTTGCTTCTATTCCTGCCCTAGACAGTCTATTCTCCACAAAGCAAACAGAGGCCTTGATAATTTGCAACCCTGATGTACAAATTTTAGTTACAATACAGGTGTTCCTAGATTAGAAAAAAAAAAAAAAAGGATATTCTCAGAAATGCCTTTATAAAATACATTATCTACATTTGCCAATTTAAACCTTTTCCCAAGTCTTCTTTCTTTTATAAAAACCCCAATCTCTAACCCTAACTTTGAGATTCCTTTCTTAAAAACTCCTCCACTGAGCCAGAAGTGGTGGCACAGGCCTGTAACTCCTGGGAGACTAAGGCAGGAAGGTCACCAGAAGTTTGAGGCCAGCTGGACTACAACACATTTAGTTGGACTACAACATATTTAGCTCAAGGCCAGATTGAACTACATAGCTAAACCGTGCCTCAAAAGATCTAAATAAACGTTCTCTTTTCCTATATTCCTTGACTACTGATAAATTCTTTTACCACCTGCAGAAAAAATGCCATCTGGTATGGCAAAGAGCACTGGAAACACATGTGACCTTATGGCTCATTCTTATACGCCTTTGCTTGTGAACGAATGTCTATTGAATGTTGATTTCAAGATTAACTTATCCAAAACTGAATTCCTGATTTTTCCCCCAAAACCTGTTCTACCCACTACATTACCCACCTCAGACTTCCCTGACTGTCACATCTCATATCCAAACCTCAGCAAATCCTCTTCATTCACATTTCAAACACTTCTCTCCAACTTCACTTGTGGTTGGAGCCTCCACCACCACCAATCTGTCTAAATAATTCTAAGTCTCTTAGATAGTCTCCTTGCTTCTATCCCTGCCCTAGACAGTGTATTTTCCACAAAGCAAACACATGATCGCTTAAAGCATCTGTTGGAAGCCGGGTGTGATGGCACACGCCTGTAATTCCAGCACTCGGGAGGCTGAGGCAGGAGGATCGTTGTGAGTTCTAGACCAGGCTGGGTTACAAAGTGAGCTCAAAGCCAGCCTAAACTGCATAGAGACCCTGTCTCAAAAAGAAAAAAAAAAAAAAAAAGCATTTGTTGGATCATGTCACTCCACTCAAAACAGAAGTAAATGTGTAATCACTCAGCATATAAGCTCAAATCCTTAAAAAGGCCTAGCTTCCTAACTTCATCCCTACACCCCCCACTTCATTCACTCCACTCTAACCACACTGCCACCAAGTAGATTCTGGAATAGGACAGGCATGCCACTACTGCAGAGCCTTCCCTCCACTGCCTCCTCTGCCTGGAACCTTTCTAAAAAGCCCCAAGTGAAGCCTCTCATCTCTTTCATGTCTTCACTTAAAAGTCATCTTCAGGTGGGCCAGGGGTTTAACTCTGCAGTGTAAGTGCCTGCTTGGCAAATGCAAGGTTGTGAGCCCAATTCCCTGTACCAAAAAAAAAAAAAAAAGTCAACTTCAGGGCTAGGTGTGCTGGTGCACGCCTGTAATCTCAGCACTTAGAAAACTGAGACAAGACAATCACTTTGAGTTGGAGGCCAGCCTGGACTACATAAGCAATTCAAGGGTAGCCTCCACTACACAGTGAGATCCTGCCTTAAAAAAATAAAAGAGTTATCTTCATTAAAGGACAACCGTTCCCACTTAAAATTGCAAAAAAATAAAACATGCAATCCAACCTAACCTCTCACCAGCACTCCCCAACTCTTTTATCTTTTTTCTCACAGCACTTATCACTTCTACCACAATAGATATATTTGTGTGTGTGTGTGTGTGTGCGCGCGTGTGTGTGTGTGTGTGTGTGTGTGTGTTTAATGGATTTTGTGTGGTGGGCTTTTGTCTTTCTTCTAATCTAAAATATAAACTCCTTTAAGGCCAGATTGTTTCAGGTCTTTCTCTTTTGTATGCTGAGTGGCTAGAAAAGGTTCTAGGTATCCATAAGTGTTTGACAAATTAATGGTTCTTAGGGAGCATAAAAGGAGCTAATTAACAAAATATACCATCCCTTCACTTTCACAACCATTCATGTTAGGGAGGGACTAGAATAAAAATCAATCAGGCAGAGAGCAGGGAGACTGGGGATTTGAAGATATTTCAGTGTCATCAGCTTTCCAAGATACATCTCAGTTCATCCTTAGCAAACACTAGATGCTCTTACTATCACTAAGGTGTTGGCATTCAGAATTTAATACTAACTATAAAAGTACTTTCTACGCTTACAAATTTCTCTACTTTTGAAAAGTTCAAATCTAAGAATCTACTGTTCCTAGCAGGCATCATGGTGGTACACACATGTAATCCTAACACAGTGAGAACTCCATTTCAAAAAGAAAAAAAAGACAGCTGCTCTTAACTCAGTTTACTAAGATCAATGAGATCAGGGTCCTCAAAGTTGAGGAGTACTCTAGCAAAGAATGATACTAAAAGAATGAAAACATTATTAGAACTATCTCTCAAATATCAGGTAATGATCACCAGATACCTAGCCATGTATGACCTAGCAACATGAAATCACCTACCAAATGACTAACATTGAGGAATGTAGGCCAGCTGCTGGATAAAATCCACAAGCCACTCAATTATCCAAAGACAACAGCACATAACATAACACTATCCACTTCCTGAAAAGAGCCTTAGAACTACTTCATGGCTCTATAAATAGCCATAATTATATCACAAATGGTAAAGGTCTCATAAATGTAGAATTCTATAACCATGGCCAAACTACAGCCAGCATTAAGAAATGTATCTATTTACTCTAAAAGAATAAATTTTCTTAAAATGACAAGTATAAGGGCCTTACTCATTGAGTGGACTTCACTTTTTCATACTAGTTGGAGAAAAATTATTAGAGTATTTTTTTTAAGTAACAAAGCTTAGAAATAAGCTTCAATACTGGTATTTAGTTCTTAATTCAAAAAACACTATCAAGTAAACTACAGGAGATGGGGAGGGTACTAGAAACCAGACTGTTCCTTCCTCCATGAATTCACAATCTAAGGGAGAAAAGAAAAGTTGGCAAAGTAACTACAAGTGAGATAAGGGACCCAAAGCCAGACATGGGAGGCAGGGGAATGGCACAAAGATGGTAACAAAAGCTTCTAGGTAAAAGCATTGCTTAAACTTAATATGCGAGCAGTCATTAGCCAGATGAAGAGAGGCTAGGAGTTAGGGCAGGGAAAACAGCATGTGCAAAGGTCTTAAAGCAGAGAAGGACATACCAGTGATAGTGAACATTTTAGAACTTTTAATGATAGAAACAGCTCACACATGCCATAGGATCAGATAGCCACCACTGACATGGTCAGAGTCCAAAGACAGTGGTAACAGAACTAAGCTAAGGAGGGTGAGGCCAGGTCCTCAATTAATGCTTTGAACTCTAGCCTCGGGGGAATAGGAAACCTCCAAAAGATTTTGAGAAGAGCATCACTATTGGTTTTGGGGGTTTTTTGTTGCTTTTTGGTTTGGTTGGCTTTTTTGTTTTGTTTTTTAGCTGTCTGAGATAAGAGTTTCAATATGTTTCAGGCTGGTCTTAAGTTCACTACGTAGCCAAGGTTAGCCTTGAACAGTAAGCCTCCTGCCTCAGCCTCCAAAGTGCTGGAATTATAGTCATGTACTCTCATGCCCAGCCAGTTTTGTTTTTTAAAATATCAATCCAGCTTCAATTTAGAGAATGGATCGTAAAAATGAATGTGAAGAGGCCAGTCAGCAAAATTCTTTCAGGAAGAAGGTCATGGCAACTACAAAGGACAAAAATGGATAGAATTGAGTATATTTAGGAAATAAAATTGGCAAAATTTAGTGATTGTATTTGGAGAGGAAAAAAAAAAATGTGTGTCAAAGATACCTGGTTTGACCAAAGAAATCTAAGACCTCTTTGCCTTGGATTGTTAAGATTGTTAAGAAAATTGTTAAGAAAGAAAATAGTGGTGTGATGATCAGTAGCAAATTTCAGCCTCTCCAAGATCCAGAATTCAGACACTGAAAATAATAACTTGTCAAAGAAAAAAGTAGAAGCAGAACACTAGGAATCAGGAAACAAAAGAAAACATTAGAATCTAGAGAATTGGAAAGATGGTCCACAATTCAGAAAAAAAGAATGAAACAATTTGGACTCTCTCTCCAGCTCTTTAAGTCAGTAGGGAGGGGAATCTGAATCCCTAAAAGCAAGGTAAGCATCCAGAGCTGGGAGATTTAGGGAGAAAGGACAGCAGAGCACATGGCCTTTTGAACTGAAAAAACAGCATGGGGCTTTGTTCTGAGGGGAACACTATCCAGTAAGAAAAAGAGAGGTCCCCAGAAATCTACAACCAAATTCTAAAAGAAGTTTATGGAAGGCAACACCAATACGCCTCAAAATCTTTAATGAAACTGAAAAAGAAGCCATACTCCCAAAGTTATTCCTAGAAACTAGCATTACTCTGATTATAAAACCAGAAAAGAACCTATTGTGGTCAGAACACATGATTTACAGAATTATTTTATAATATTCACCAAAAGAGTCAAATGCAGAAAAGTACAGATCTATCCACACACTAGAGACCCAAAGAACCCAGATGAGAACCTGGATCCCACGGCAATGTCCTCTACGAGTACAGCCAAAGACCTAAAGCCCATGGCAATGTCTTATGCAGGTCTGTATCAAGGATCTATACTGGGAAGGTCCAAAGGTCAGTAGTGGGATGAAGGATCTGTGCTAGCAGGCTGAAGGATCTGCACTGGAGCCAGGAAGCAACACTCCAAGTAAGAACCAGAGCTTCCCCATAAAGAACCGCAGTCATTTTCAATGACAGCTCCTCTCACTAAGAGAACAGCCGTGTTCATATCAGGAAGCCAGTGCAGCAAGCTTCTCCAAGAGAATCAACAGTACACCATCTGCCCATCCAGTTTTCTTTTTATGCTGTCGGCAACAATCCTCAGGTGGGCATTCTACACCTAGTACTACACTGATTCAGTTCAGCTGGGTGTTACAAGTTGATAATTAGTTGTCAGTACACCACAGGACCCAATAAAATAAAGAGAATGACAAACCAATCTCTTTAATGAACAGTGATGGAAAAAAAAATCCCCAATAAGAGGCCAGGGATTTAACTCAGCAGCATAAGCACCTGTCTGGCAAGCACAAGGTCATGAGTTCTATCCCCAGTACCAAAAACAAACAAACAAACAAAAAAATCCCCAATAAGCTACTAGCAAATAAAACACAACAAATCATTACAAAGATCATACCTCATAACCAAGTAGGTGTCATTCCAGGGATGCAGGAATGGCTCAACATATGCAAAACAATAAGTGTAATACAGAAACAGAAGCAAGGAGAAAAAAAAAATTACATAATCATCTCAATAGACAAAAAGCATTTGACAAAATCCAATTTCCATTCATGATAAAAACTGAAGAAAGCAGATGTAATAGGAACTTATTTCAACCTGACAAAAGCTGTTTATGATGAACCAACAGTCAACATCATTAAATGAGAAGCTGAAAGCTTTTCCTCTAAAAATCAAGAACAAAAACCAGGTGTAGTGCTGCACTCCTGTAATCCCAGCGCTTGGGAGGCTGAGGCAAGAGGACTGTTGCAAGTTCTAGATCAGCTTGGGCTACAAAGTGAGCTCAAGGCCAGCTTGAAATTCATAGCAAGACCCTGTGTCAAAAAGACAAAAAATAAAATCAAGAACAAGACAAAGATGACTGTTACATTACTGCTCATAAAGTTCTTGAAACATTGGGCAGAGACATTAGGCAAGAGAAAAAAACAAAAGGGATATGTGTAGGAAAAAAAGTCAAATTATACAGAATTTTCAGATGACATGATTCTCTATATAGAAAACCAAAAAAAAAAAAATTCCTAGAATAACCAAATTCAATATTACAGTACAATACAAAGTCAACACACAAAAATCAACAGCATTCCTATACTCTAATAATAAACTCATCAAGAAAGAAATTAGGGAAACAATACCATTCACAATAGGATCAAGTACAATTAAATACCCAGAAATTAACCTAACCAAGGAAGTGAAAGACCTCTGCAAAAGTACTCTAAAAAGATTTAAGAGAACACCAGAAAATGAAAAACTATCCCCTGTTCCTGGATAGACAAAACCAATAAAGTCAAAATGGCCATACTTCCAAAACTGATATACAGATTTAACACACTCCCAATCAAAACACCAATAGCATTCATCACACAACTAGAGAAAACAAGCCTAAAATTCATGGATATAACCACAAGAAACTTAGAAAAGCAAAAGGAATCCTGAGCAACAAGGCAAGGCGGAAAGCTTTACAATTTCGGACTCATAAAATCAGTACAGTCTTGCCAAAAGAAAAAATAAAAACAAAACAAAACAAAAAGACATGTACTAGTGGAACAGAACAGAGGATACAGAAATAGCTCCAAGTATATGCTCATCTTTAATAAAATTACACTAGAGAAAGATAGCTTCTTTAACAAATGGTGCTGGGGAAAGTGGCTTTTCACGTGCAGACAACTGAACTAGATCCACATCTCTCACCCATACAAAAATCAAAATAGATGAAGGACCCAAATATTAAAACAGAAATGCTTAATATGCTGGAAAATAACACAGAATTCTTGAAGACACAGATGTAGGCAAAGACTTCCTAGATAGAATCCAGATTGACTAAGAGATACACAGAAGTCAACAAATGATATCATATTGAATTAAAAAGCTTCTGCATAGTAAACCAAACAATCCATAGAGTGAAGAAATGACTCACAGATTGGGAAAAAATATTGTGCCAGCTATTACTCAGAGCAAGGACTAATATCCAGAATACACAAAGAATTAAAAAAATTACAACCCCCAAAATAAAAGACCCAATCAAAAAATGGGCAACTAAAATGAACACGCACTTCTCAGAAAAAGAAATATAAATGGCCAATAAATACATGACAAAACATTCAACATCTCTGGCCATTTAAAAAAACATGCCAATCTGCCAGGCTTGGTGGCACACATCTGTAATGATAGCACTGGGGAAACTGAGAAAAGAGTACTGTTACAAGTTTGAGGCTAGCCTGGGCTACACAGTGAGAGCCTGAAGTGCCTAGTAAATCCTTTCTCAAAAAAAAAAAAAAATTAAAAGAACACTGTGATTCCATCGTACTCCAGAAAGAATGGCTATCATAAAAAATCTGATAAATTCTGGTGAGGCTTCAGGGAAAAAGAAATCTTTTTTCATTGTTGGTAGGAATGTAAACTAGTGCAACCACTACAGAAATCACATGGAGATTCCTTAAAAAAACTAAAACAATAAATTCCATTCCACCCAGCTATTCTCCTTCTAGGTACATACCCAAGAGTTAGTGTTTGTATTACAATGATACCTACATACCCATGTTTATAGCAGCACAATTCAAAGTAGCTAAATCTTAGAAGTGGTCCAAACGTCCCTTAATAAATGAATGAATGCATGAAGACAATGTGTTGCGATCTGGTTTCGTTTTTGGTATGGTTTTTGGTTTTATGTGGCAAGGTTTGTTAGTTCAGGTTGAACTTGAACTATGTAGCCCACACTGACTTTGATCCTCCTTCCTCAAGTTCCCAGGTACTGGGTTTAAAGACCTGTGCTAGCGTGCCCAGCTGAAAATATGGTGGTATTTATATACAATAGAGTACTAATCTGCCATGCGGGTAAACTTGAGTCATTAATAGGAAAACCGATGCACCTTGAGAGCATAAGGTTAAGTAAAGACATAAAAGCTTAACTGTTGCATGATTTCTCTCAAAAGAGAAACACAAGACAGAAATAAAAAGCAAAATAAAAGATAAATTGGAAGACAAATAGAGATGGAAGCAGGGGAAACAGGATGGGAGAAAAATGCAACCAAGAGGGAAGGAAAAAGGAGACATAAAAAGAATAAAGTAGTAGATATATATTCCAGTTCCTCATGATAAATGTAATTAAGAGGTCCTATAAATATGTACTAATAAAAAATTTAACAATAAACAAAAATTTTAATAACTGAGGAAATAAACTGCTATATATTTATATAGCAAGGCTGCCTGAAATGCATCAATAAAATAAGCAACTGGCTTTTCGTGAATAATTTAAAAACCTAAGACTTTTAATTTTTAATTTTGAAATTCCCTTACACAAAATAACTTGAGAGCGTTTGTTTTAATGTTTTTAAACGTTTAAAAATATTTTACGCATTCTATCTATGGACACATAGATATATCTGAAATAATTATGAAACTACTGAAGTCTCATGATTTCTGGCTTTAACCCAAATTTTCTTACTAACTACATGATTCTGGGGGTATCATTTAACTTCTCTAAGCTTTGGTTTCATCATTTATTTGGGGGGAAAAAACCTAACGGTTAAGACTGCTCCAACTCAAGTGTCTATCAACTGGTGAATGGATAGAGACGATGTGGATTCTTATATAAAACAGAGTACTATTCTGCCACAAAAAAGGATATGCTTAGACATTTCTAAGAAAACGGATGCACTTTGTGACCATACTCTTAATTGAAATAAATAGGTCACATATGTATAAAGACCACATTGTTTCTCTGGTGTGAGAAATAGCATAAATAAAGACCTAAATTGGAGGCCGGGCGTGGTGGCTCACGCCTGTAATCCCAGCACTCGGGAGGCTGAGGCAGAAGGATCGTTGTGAATTCGAGACCAGCCTGGGGTACAAAGTGAGGCTCAAGGCCAACCTGAATTGCACAGAGAGACCCTGTCTCAAAAAGACCCAAAAAGAAAGACCTAAATTGGAAAATGGGAAGAAAATTTTAAGTTACAACTGCTCTCAGACATCACCAACTTTTTTGCGGGGAGGATACCGGGAATCAAACTCAGGACCTTGTGACTGCCAAGCAGGCACTGTGCAACTGATCTATATCCCTGGTCCCTACCACCCACTTCTGAGGAAGGAAATTTCCTCCTGTGTTTTGTACCATCCTCATTTTTCCTTCACATGAATTCTGTTTCAGGTAAAGCCTTTTAGGGGTACCATTTAACTCGTCCGCGGTAAGAAAATACACAGGAACAAAATGAAAATTCAGATTACATCTAAGCAACTCAATTTAAAACCACACTAACACTGCATGTAGTTTTACCTTGGTAATAGGAAAAATCTAAATATGTCCCTACCTTGAAACTCCTACTTTAATATCTAGACATTCATGCCCCGTCGTAAACAACCTGAACAATGAGAAACAAACATGCAGCAGCACCAGTGTTGCCCTAAATTTTGAAAGTGAAGAGGGTAGCACCTAACGACAGTCTACTTCATAGCTGCTGCTCTCCATAAAACTGTCAAAAAAAAAAATCCTCCACATGGAGAAGAGGTCCCTTCCTTCCTTATGCATGGGAGGGAAGAAAAATGTTCCCATGTTAGAGAATAAAAGAGGGAGCCAGAGATGGGACTGGGGGGAAAATAGCTGCTTCACAGCAGAAAACTAGAGTTCGGTGAAGAAAGGAAAGAAAAAAGGTAAAAAGAACCCAGTGAGATCAGAGGAAGGAGAAGGCAACAAGGGCTCCTGAAAAAGTGTAGCAGGCGGACGTGGAAGAGGAATGCGTGCAAGGCCAACGTCCACGAGTGGTTGGATCAACTACTGCGAGTGGAGGCGGAGGATGCGGACTCCGGGAACGGGAGTAGAGAGGGAGACAAGAGAGAAAGGAAGCAGAGCGCACAGGACAGGGCCTAGGGAGGCCGGGCAGGATCTCACCTTGGGTTTAGTCCGGCTAGCCTTGGCCTTAGCCCGGCGCTGAGGCTTCACTGCCTCGGCCATAGACCCTGCCTCTGCGCCGTCGGCGTTTGTTTTGCTCAAAACCCTGCGCCTCACTCAACCAGCCAGTTCCGGCCTCCTAGAGGTCACATGAGCGAACCTCCACCACTCACCGCCCGGAGGCGGCAACTCGAAGCTTCTACGGGCAGCACTTTGGGTCAAACTATTTCGGGCAATTTTTTTGTCTCTGTGAAGTGCGGCCCCGCCCCTCTCTGACCAAGCCACGCCCCCTGGCCTGATTCAGGGAGTTTACCTGATCTGTCCCCCTGCTCACAGACTTGCGCTCCAACAGGGACCCCCCCGAAGCGCTTGAGAAGGCTTGACAATCTTTATTTTCATCCTAAAATGATCAGATCCAGTCATTTAAATCTAAAATCTTCACGGCACTCAAGGAAAGAGACCTCGAAATCCAACAGGAGTGCACTTTTTGTTCTGCTCCTTAAAAGTAGCGTGGTGGCTCACGTCTGTAAACCCAGCACTCCGGACACTGAGGCAGTGGGATCGCGAGTTTGAGGTCAGCCTGGCAGGGCAGCCTGCTGAACTAAATACGGAAACCCTGCCTCTTTTGAAAGCGGGGAGGGAGGGTGGTGCCTTTTCGGATGTCATGGAGATTAAATGAATTAATTTTCTTTTCGTTGGATGGGTTTTTGTGTTTTGATTTGCTTTGTTGTGTTGGCCCTTTGAGATAGGGTTTTGCTATGATATCTAGGTTGGCCTCTAACTCATGATCCTGCCTCTGCCTCTGGAGTGCCGGGTTTGTAATGGCGTGCGCCTCTATGTCTAGTTTTTGAAATTGTCATTCTTGGTTTGGTTTTATCATTTTGTTTTTAGCTTTGATAAATATGTACCAGATTTACCTCCAATAGGCTGTAATAATTTTCACTGAAACTTTGAGAGACTTCTTAATATCATAAGAAAAACAGCCTGATCAATTAAAAACAAGAATCAGTCATCATAAAAGGACTATAAATCTCATACCGTGGTATTACAAGATTGAATATGACTGTGATGCATAAATCAGCCAGCATCTGACACAGTGCTTGTCATGAGGTTCTGTAAAAGCTGCCCAACTCAGGAAGCAGCCTTGAGGGGGGTTCCTTTTTTTTTTTTTTTTCTTCCTCCTTCTTTCTTTCCTATAAATCTTCCTTGAATACCCTTAGAAAATACCGTTCTACACGCTCTGTTGCCACCTGGTGGCAATTCCCCTCAATGGTGAAACCTCTTTCAGATGTTTCAGAGAAGTCATTCATTCTGCAAATACTGTAGTTTACTACTTCCTGTCTGTCTCTGTAGGAAGCTTATTTCATCATTCTTGATTGCAAAATATATTTTGTAAAACTGAGGAGAAATCTTGTTACTTCTAAAGTCAGTGTCCTGAGAAAGCTTAAAGAACAAGTACTAAAAAATGTGCAGACTCGCCTTAAATGGGATCTTTTGCATTAACAGACGATTGTTCTCAGAGGAAGCAAAACAGAAGATTTGTCCTTTTTTCTATTATTCTCCCTCACATTATTGTCTGTACTTCAAAAAAACAAAAAAGTTAAATGAGTTATAGAAGTTATGTGTATCACCAAAGCACCAGACACTGCTAGTGGCCCACTCATACATTGTGGCACTTACATTTCTGAGTGTACCATCCCCTATTCCAAAAATCAGCATCTCCTTGTCTCAGAGCTCCATTTAGCCACATGCATGGCAGGCTTCAAGCAATCCACCAGTGACACATGGAAGTTGACATGTAAATACAGCTATGGGTTGAACTGTGTCACCTCCCCAAATTGATATGATGGAGGCCAAACCCCTAGAATGTGCCTTGTTTGTAAAGGACATATTTACTAAGTTAAGCAAGTTAAAATGGGATCATAAGGCTAGATCCTGATCCAACACAACTGTTGTTCTTTAAAAGAGGGACAGTTTGAACTCAGGAATATGCATAAATGAAAGATGTTGGAAAAAAACAGAAAAATGGTCATCTACAATGTGAGAAATAAAATCGAGAACAGATGTTTCTTGCATAGTCCTCAAAATGAAGCAGCCCTCTATGCACCTTGATACTGGACTTTCAGCTTCCAGAGCTGTAAGACGATAAATTTCTAATGTCTAAACCACCCAGTTTATGATACCTTGTTAGGACCATTCTAGCAAGTTAATACAAACACCTAGTTCCCTCATCCCTTGGTTGGATGAGCTTTGAGGCCTACATTCTGTGTTGTTTCCCAGGGTCCTCCAGAGGAATTAAACCCAGTTTCCTTTTGCAGCAACCCATTTAGTAGTATACTCCTTATTCATATCCTTTTCTTCCCTGTCTAATTTCCCATTACATGACTGGTGTTTTCTGTGTTCACCTCCTAAATCAGCTAATTGATTTCAAATTCTTGTCTTAGGGGCTCCTTCTGGTGGACCTCAAACTAAACTGGTATCACCACTGGTACTCTGAAGTACAGTGTCAGCCTGGGATTCTCTGTAATTACTCCCTACCCAGCCAGATGACAAGGGCCTTACTGGTAGCACAATAGTAATGATGTTTGTGCTGCAGCATCACAATGATTGAGATCTCCCCTTTGAGAGGCTAGGGTGAAATGGGAGTGGAAGGGCTTATGTAACATTGCTAGCATTTAAAGATACAGAGGCAAGTGTAATTCTAAAGAAAATAAAACACATTGGTCGTTGCCACACTGAAGAAAATCACAAGCTCAAGTCACTCAGAAAAGCTGTTAGGGCAGTAAACAGATGCAAAGAAATAAATGAAATTAAAACATGTCTTTTATAAAGCTATAAAGAACTGTAAATATGGGAATAAATGATGTTTCTTCTAATTACTATAGCCTTCTTCAGATGTCCTGATTCATAGATCAGGCAAGCAAATCAGCAATTTGATGTGCCATGCAAACGGTGCATTCTGGACTAGGCTGGAACAAATCTAGAAAGCATGTTTATGTTCTCAAACAAGAAATGCTGACACACCAGTTACCTTTCTCTGTTGTACCTGTGCCTCTCCTTCAGCTCATCTTTGTGATGGAGGAGAAGAAAACCTCAAGCTTGGTTTAGAGTAGGTCAGCTATATGGATTAATTGTTGGTCTTTACATGGACTGCTACTACTGGAAATAAACCCCCAGACTCAAAATGTCAGTGCCAGAAAGAATGCACTCAGACAGTAGCCAAGAAGATTGAACAAGACAAAGTTTAAAATTTACTTCCACAGAAGGGCTCGAGTGCACTCAGACACAAAGCAGCAGCCAAGCAGCTGAGCAGCAGAAAAGAAGGGTTTTTAAATCCTAACGTATGGGAAACTGCTATCCTTTAAACTCATTGACTGAATTCAAAGGTTTGCAATCTATTGCAGTTGGCTAGTTTAAGTGATGTGAGGGGAGGATCTGAGAAACTACTGAGGGGAGGATCTGAGAAACTACTGAGGGAGAGGAGGAATGGGAAGAGAGAGTGCTGGGGAAGAGAAAGTCCTTGGATATTGATTGATAAGCTATCTTTGGTCTACAGCTATGTTCCCAAAATTCAGGCATTTCATGTAATTTCAATGTGAGTGGTGGGAGCATCTAAGTAGACTATAGTCTAAAATGGAGGCACTCTTGTTTTTATCTTTTGATAGAAAAGTCATGGCCTCAGTTTCTCACAGTATCACACTACTGCCCTACTCAGGAGTGACTGAAGAACCCTGAAGAGAATTGATGCTAATAGACAGTGTGTCAAGAAATCCAGCTCATCACTAACTAGTTGTAAAGGGAGATGTGGCCCCAGAGAGATGATGGATACATAGACAGATAGATAGATAGACAGATAGGCAGTTCAATCTAGGCTGTGGCAAATGATTTGACTGGTTGATCAAAGAAAAGACAAGACAAAAAAGTCTAAAGAAGCATGTAGGTGAGCCTATGGGAAGAAGCAAAAGAATGTGCAAATCTTTGTGTTTCTTATGTATGCCATCCTTGAATATTCAACACAAAAAGGTATGGAACAATCAGATGGCCAGGATGACTCATCCAATTGAGAGATTTGGACAATGTCATGGGCCACCCCAGTGCTTCTTCAGGGGGCTCCTGAACCAAATAGCCATGGTGAGAGAAATGGAAATTATGACCAACTCTAATCTAGTGACTACCGCTGATTATCTGCAGTAATTAGTGCAGAGGCTGAGCCTAAACCCTAAATGTAGTTCTGTTATCAGGGAGCTTATTTCTACAACGGAGATCACCAACTAAATGTTACCAGGTTCTGGATAGCTCAGCTCTCCTGGAGTTGGATTATAGGTTCTTTTAGCCTCAAACAAAGAGTTGAACGAAATGAGCCAAAAGCAGTGGCAAACTTTATTCAAGAAATCAAAAATGAATAGTGGGAGAGAAACAAGCTCTGCAGACTGAGGTTAGACTAAGTAAATAGAAAAAGAGGATGAGAGCAAAGATAAGAGTATACACTGCATCTGGGAAACACAGTGTGAGCTATCAGAAAGTTATGATAGCAAAGCCTTCATGGCATCATGTGTCCTTTTATACTGTCTTAAGTCTCATAATAAAAAAAAAGAGAGAGAACTCCTGCATACAGGTCCTGAGAGCCAGTGCTGAGATCCTGCACCTCAGGCTGATGTCAAGTCTAGTCCATTCTATTGAAAACCTAGTTGAATTCTCTGGAGAAGTCCACCTGCAGGGAATTATTCTGTGCATGTGGCCAGGATCTTGTAGTTAAAAAGTGTTATGGTGTCTAGATGACCCCCCCAAAAGCTTCACGTGGTCCTAGATGTTTTTTTTGGGGGGGTGGCTGAATGTAGAATGTGTGTAATTGATTTTCAGTGCAATGCTGGGATTAAGAGTGGGTGATTGATGGATCAATCCATTGATTGGATTGGATTGGCACCTTCCTAATCCCAGTAGACTGGACATAATATAAGGGACAGAAAGAGGCTTGTCACATTCCCTCTTCCCTTTTGATGTCTTCTGGTGCAATGAACTGTTGCCCTCTGCCATGTGTTACCCTGTCTTGGAGTCAGATGGTTAGGGACTAAAACCTCTACAAACTGTAAGCTAAACAAAGCTTTCCCCTTTTAACTTTGGGTGGTGAGTATTCTGCTTAGCAATGAGACAAAAGTAACTAAGACAACAGGTGACATTCACTTCTACAACCAGCTTCTGTCATGCCCTAATCTCCTATCTCAGTACCATGCCTTAAAGAGACCAACCAGCCACTTGGCGAACTGATTCCATCAAAAGTCTTCTATCTTGGAAGGGACAGAGACTTCTCACTACTGGAACTGGGTTCAAGAATGGGTTTGCCATTTAAGCCTGCAGATCCTGGACCAACACCATTATTTGAGTGCTTATAATGTGTCCAATATATCATTATGGAATTCCACATAACATGATCTTAGCTCATTATTTCTCAAATTTGCTGTATCTCAAGTGGAAAACTGTTTCCCATGATAATATTCCTAAGGAGACTTTTAGACATTTTTTCCAGCTGCTACACCATTGAAATTTTAATATGACACATATTATATCTGTTTATGCATTGTTTGTGTACCTGTATTTTACACCTAAAAAGAGATTTGTTTTGTTCATTAAGAACCAAATTTTCAGGCTAAAGGTGTAGTAGCTCAGTAGTACAATACTTCCTTGGTTCACAAGTGCTTCTGTTTGCAATTTGGTTCACAAACAAAAACATTCTGCAAAATTTTGCTTCTGTTTGTAAACTCCATATTGGGTAACAAACACAACACCATCTACCCCACACAAACACTAATGCAGCCCTCTTCCCCCAAATCATAGAATAAATTAAGTTCATAAACCAAATGTTATGACTTGTTTCTAGATGTTCCCTCAGAGTCTAATGAGGTCATAGGTGGGGCTTTTTTGAGGTGGTTGGATCTAGAGTGTGTGATGCTGGGATAAAGGGTGTATGATTACTAAATTAGTCCGCTGACTGGTTTGGCACATGTCTGAGTGTGGATAGTGGGAAGGCCCACCCCGGGTGAGAGTAATAACTGCCTTAAAGGTATGTAGCCTGGATATAATGTAAGGGACAGGAAAAAAGGCTGCTGTGGTTGTTTGCTGCTTGCTACTTTGATTCTTCACTATTTTGCTGCCTTCTCTGCATGAAATGTTTCCTCTCTGTAGTGCCATGCCACTATGCCTCAGAACCATCTTCTACAAACTGTAAGGTATAAAATCTTTTCCTCTTTTAATTCTGTGTGTCAGGTATATTGTCTCACCAATGAGTAGGCAACTGTTGAGGCCCTGGGTTCCATCCCCAAAACACACATACTCACGCATGCACTTGTACATGCATGCACACACACACACACACACACACACACACACTCACACAGAGAGAGCTGTGGGGAACTGTCTCTGGGTTGTCCTTCATCTACTTGTACGTATCATCTAGGGGCTCATGTCCTGTTGCAATGGTGCAATGGCCTCTTAATGGTGCAGTAGCACAGGAATAATAATTTATAGAATTGGGGCACTGGCCCAGATATTATATGGTATTTACATGGCCACAATATTCCAATAAGTAGATTCAAAGATTGGTTATAATTTCAGTGGTAGAAAACACGAGTCTGGGAATCAAGAAGTGAGTGACCTCTGTCACCATGATTCCCACTGACCTACTTGAAGAAATTCATGCTTCCCAACCCTTCAACTTCAGGCTCTGCTGGACTCCAGCTCCTCGCTCAGAGTGCATGGCAAAGGACACAACTACCAGGGACATCAAAAGGGTCCCACTAAGACTGTGCCAACACCTGGTCATTTAGGATTCCTCTAGTTACTAGATCAGCAAAAAAGGAATAACAATCCCCACAGGACTAAGTGATTATTGTGAGGCAAAAGAGGCAGCGATAGGAGTAGGGAGGAATATGTCTAGAGTATAGGAATTTTTCTGGGGTCCATCTTTTTTTCCTGCATCTGGTGATAAACATACATTGGCAATTTCAGCAAATAATGTCTGACAAGAGCTTGATAACTCGAGCTAAGATCCTACAGGGCTTAGCTCTTTTTGCGGACAAAAGATCTTGCTATCAAACAATGTAAATAAGAAGAATAACCAAGTATAACAGGAATCTGTAACATGAGTGTGATTTATTTGTTTTATTTAGGATATTTATTCATTAATTCATTCAGTATAGTGTACAACATGATGTTCCAATATAGAGTGTAAAATTGACTCCCGTAATAAAATACTGCAGACTGAGTGTCCTAAACACAGAAATTCATTCTTTTGCCATTCTGGAGGCTAGAAATCCAAGAGGAAGTAGATCAGTGTGCCAGTGCAGTTGGTTTCTTCTCAGGCTTTTCTCTTTGGCTTGCAGGTGGCAGATGGCCACCGCTCATATAATTTATGGGCTTAGGACTGTCTGTAGCAACAGGACCATAGCTTGGCCTACTGAATTTCCTGGTGTGTGTGTGCATGTATGGAAGTTGAGACTTGAAAAAAGTGGCAGGATGGAATCAAATTAATGTGGACACAGATGAATCTGAGCCACACAAAGGCAAGACACTGTTAGTACACATCCATAAACTTTCAGTGCTTGTCATTTCTGTAAGCACCCATCCAACTTTGACCTGCCCAGAGCTATGTCTTGGCCTGAGTGAAACCCACTCAGTGACCATTAGAGGCAGTCCAGATGTGCCAGGCAACACCTCCCAGAAGCAGCCCTCAACCCCCAACTGATTCGAGTCCCCAGAAGAATTAGGCTTTAGTTGCCCACTGGGCAGCTAGCTTGATAATGTATGCTTTTTGCTATCCTTACTATCTCATTTCTTCACTCGCATATTGGTGCTTTCTGGGATCATTCCTATAAGGACCAGAAGCCCCACCCCAAACACACATTTTCTTTCACAGAGTGCCTTCACTGCTCTGTGATACAAACAACTAAAGGTTCTTCCTAGCAAGCATAAGCCCAAGTCAAACTCTGGAATGTTCTCAAATGCTGATAAATATGTTTAGGTTGCTAACCAAAACCATTTCAGACCCCAGCCCTATAGTGAAACTCCTTCTCTACCCTGATCCCCTCATTGTGAACAGACCTGTAAGTTGTAGCACACTTAAGTTCCCCTAAACATGCCTTCAGTATGTTATATGCATATCTCCATGAAGTAACACTGCAGTTGATACATGACTTCCCTGATCAGCAGTTTGCTTTTCTGCATTTTAATAACTGCAAATGTGACAAGCAGTGGGGATCACATAAAGCTTTGAAGAGAAAACTTTATTTAACTTCATATCAAAGTGACAGAGCAATAAAAATATTACTTCCCATTTATGAAACACATCAATTACACTCACCAATAGAAAAGGGAAATCCCTGAGGAAATGCCAACAATAAATAATATACTTAAAACAAGACCATTCTGAGTGTATAGGGAAATTTCCTGAGCCTGTTCAGTTTGGGGAAGTCAATGGCTCTTCACAAACTTGAATTTCTCAAAAGGATATTCAACTGATGCAAGTTTCATGTCATCATGAGAAGCTGCCCATTCAGTAACACTTTATATTACAAGAGGAAAAAAGAAAGAATCAATCTTTTAATTAATTTATCCATAGTCCTTGAAAAGCTACTTCACCAACCATTAAAGAAAAGTATTTGCTTTTTGTAGTCACGTAGAGTACAACATACCAAATAAGTAACAGCAATATTTTAACTTGTCATTCATTAAAATGTGTAATTTTCTCAGTGTACAAATGTTGTACAAAAGGCAATAACCTCCCTGCTGTTTGTGGGTAATGAAGTAAGACCCAGATATTTCAGAAGGATTAAGACTGACTCTTTAAAGATTTCAGGGTCCAGCAAACAAAAGATTCTCAGTGGAGATCCAGGATTGAAGACTGCCTTTGGAACTCTGATATTCTCTTGAGATATACTCAAAATACCATATTTCATTGATTCTAGCATCCTTTTATCACTTTGCCATTTCAAATTCAAGTAGGCTTGGCCATGAATGACCTGTCACAAGTTAAGTGACAACCCCCCCACCTTCTTAGTGGTACATAGCACAAAGGTATATTTTACAATTTATGGCTTCTTAGATTAGATTAAATATGCTGCTCTGTAGTTCAGCACATAGCAATACATATAAAAATAAACCTAATATTTAAACTCTGGTAATTTTCTCAATTGAAAAATGCTGGCAAAATTAGACATTTTAAAATTTAGCATGAGTATCACAGCCTCATGAATTAGAAGAATGGTGATACAAAATGAGTTTATGCTCTAAATCCAGTTCTGTTGCACAACCATAAGGAAATTGATTTCACACTTCTGGGCCTCATTTCTTCATCTGTAAAATGAGAAAGTGCAATCGAATGGCTTCTAGGCCTTCCAGCCAAAGAGGAAGATAATTTAAAATCTTGCACCATGGAGAGTGTGTGTCACTGTGGAAATTCCATCACCATGCTGTCCAAAGCCAAAGGAAATTCTTCCACAGGCGATGACTCTACTCCTTTCCAGCCACCTTTCCCTTTCCTACAAATAAGGCCATCCAGAGATGGCCCTGTTTCCCAAGGAGGAAACAATTCCTTCACAACCTTAGTCACTGACTGGGAAAGAATAATTCTTCGATCTGGATTAATTTGTAAACATTGTCAAAAAAACTGCAGAACTCTACTAGCTTAAGTTGAACTAAGTGTCTACTATAAATTTAAAATATCAAGAAATTATAGCATGGGTTCACTTCAAATTCTTCTTGATTGACGAAATTTGGCTACAGATACTGCTGCTCTTGGCACCTCTTACCATAGAAGCACTAGCTGGAAAAAGCTTTGTTTCCTGAAAGACAAAAGATGAAATGTTATTTGAACAAACTATTTATGGCATCACTGAATTTTATCTTGAGAGTATATTCAACAAGCATAAATGTGTTTAGCCAATGAAAACAAAGGCTGAGGATACTCCAAGGAATGAAAAATGGAATATGATAATAATGGCAGTACTTTATGATAAATTATATCTTTTTGTATTTTTAAATTCAAAAATTATAATCTTTTTCTAAACATGTTAGAATTTAGAATAGGAATAGCAGCTAAAATCAACAACTGTAGAACAAATCACAAATTCCTAAATTTTCCAGTTTAAATTTAAACTCCAAAGTTTCATTCAAACTATTTTAAATATTATAATAAGTTGCTATTAACTAAACTAAGCCTCCTCCTTTTTGTTTTCTAAACCTCATATTATACACATATGTGTTGAGTTCCTATTGATTGAGCTAGCACAGATATTACAATTATACAACTTGAGAAAGAATTCAAGTAACCATCAGCATCTTTATGAGGTATGATTTTTTAAAAAATATGATAAGTGCTCCGGCAAGTGCCATCCAATGAAAAGGCAGGTTCATAAAAACATTACAGTATATATAGAGTCATCTGCCTTATTCAGCAGATCTGGCAGCATGAAACTTCTGGCTCTTCCCTAAAGAAAATGATCATGAAAAGTGAATGCTTTGTATTGATTCAAGACACTGAGGCAGTCAGGACAGCACAACTAAAGACACAAAAAAGAACTTTCCAAGCAGGGTGTGGTAGGATGTGACTATAAGGCCCAGTGTGCAGGAGACTGAAGTAGGAGGATCATCATGAGTTCAGGTCAAAGCCAGCCTGGGCTGGGCTACATAGTGAGTTCTATGTAGCCTGAACTACATAGAGTGAATCTGGTTTAAAAAAAAAATAAGGAAAGAAAGAAATGAAGGAGGGCAGGAAAGAGAAAGAAAAAAAGAAAGACTTCCAGAACTGCTTCATAAAGTGTTAAAAATGATGGGATGAGTGTGTTTGAAGCAAGGAGTGCTTTGAGGCAGATTAAGACAATGTGTTTTTTACTGTGGTTAATTTAATTTAAACATTCATTATATTTTTTCTGTCACATCATGTATGCTTTACACAAACAGGTGAAAGCAAAAACAGAAAGAGCTGAAGAAATCAAAAGAAAAAGAAACTTTTGGCCCTTCCAATTCCCTGCCCCATAAACCATCATCTGCAGTGTTCCACTCTGAATCCGAAGTCACTGAACTATTTAAGGCATCCGATCTGCCTTTAATCAGGGCTTTGCTCCTCTCTGTGAGGAACAGGTAGGCTTATGAAATGAAGAAATGAGTAGTGGTCATAAAACTACAATTCATTTGTGGGTCAGAAAACTATCTAGTTAGGGAATGAACTAGTTTGTGTCAATTTCCATATCTCTACAACAAATTTACTTAAATAATATATTTCCTAAGCAATTTAAAAATACGTTGAAATATAGAGACTAGCTAAGTATTTCTACCTGATCAAGACAGTTTTTTCCCGTTCTATGGAACTTATTAATTACATGCATGAAACAGGTGTTTTGTTTTGTAGTGCTGGAGGTTGAATCTAGAGCTTTTGTACTAAGTTACATCTTCAACCTCCTCTTTTTTTAAAAAACAGTCTTGTAAAATTGCCTAGGCTGGGTTCAAATGTATGATCTTCCTACCTTTGTTTCCCTCAACCCTCAGATTACAGGCATGTGCCACCACCCCTACAAAGCAGGTTCTTTCAGAGGACTGAAGCAACATTCCATGAGTTAATTTCCAAGTAGTTTTCAGTGGATAAACACTGTTGGAAATCACCATGGGTTAAACCTGTTTTGTTTCATAACTTATAATAAATGTTGCCAATACCAAACCAGGAAGGGTGAAAAAGAAGCTGTTCAGTTCTCTTATGACTTCCTGTATCTAGCCCACCCACTTCTGGTCACTTCCAGGAACATACAAGATCAGGGAAATGGAAATGAATCAACTCTTCAAAACAGTTTTTACTCAAAGAAGTAGTACATTCTTATTGTGGACAAATTAGAAAACAAGATAAACAAAAATAAATGTTACCTCTTTAAGAACACATCCTTTTAGATTCTTTTCTTTGCTCACATATGCCTATATAGTTTTACCCCAGGATACATCTGTCTGAGATTCTTTTTTTTTAATACCTTAAACTTTATAAGGAGTTTCATTTAGTATTGCTATTTTGGCTTCTGACGTATTCCTTCACATTTGTTAAGACAGATTTTGACTTGGGGCATGTTCTAAGGATCTAAGGGGCCAAGAGAACCAGCTGCTATGTGTATCATCTTTGCAGCTGTGGTTGGTTCAGTAGTGTTCAGTTCTCTTCAGAGAATCCTTTTGATTTGCTAGTTCGGAGTAGTAATAATTTGGTGCAGATTGATCTCCGTGGTGCTCTGCTATGTTTGGTGAGTGTTACATCTACATTGTTTTCACAACTTCTTTTTACTTAACTTCCCCCTTTTAGGAGAAAGTGGTAGTACTCAAAAGAATAAATGACTTCAACGATGGGCTGGGAGACTTTGTCAATTTTGTTTGTGAGCATGCCTAAATGTAAATTCTTAATAGCTGCAAAAGGTTTAACCAGAGCAGAGTTAATGAAAGGAAAATGCCCTCATTCAAATACATGTAGAGTGGTTTCCAGTCAGCATCCAGATAGGCCAGCCTAAAAGGACACCACACCCACCAGTGTGCTGGTCTGATGTGAGGCCTGGCTTCCTTGTGGTGGTGACCTAAAGAAGCTTCAGCGCCTTCAGAAACACAATCACCAGTCCAAGTTCAACATGACTGTGCAAAGATTAAAGGTTCTTACCTCTGGTATTACTGATACAGCAAACTGTAGTCAGAAACCAAAGAATAATCAGGGTCATCTGCAAAGAGCAAAAACAGAACAAGTTTAGACTATTTTTTCATAATAAGATCTTAGCTCTTCTCAAGCCAAGGCATTGCACTTAAATATTGAGTGACCACTCTTTCAAAAGGAGAAAATATATCTGACAACAAAACCTATAATTGGTAGTCATGACTAAAAACCAAAGAACATTTTGGGGGTTTTTGGGGGGTGGGGGGATTGTTTTTCGGTTTTTTTGAGACAGAGTCTCACTTATATAATGCAGGCTGGCCTTGAACTCACTATATAGCCCAGGGTGGCCTCCTGCCTCAACCTTCCAAATGCTGGAATTACAGACCTGGCTCCAAAGAACACTCTGGAAATTACTATTATGACTTTGCCATTTTTCATCCATGCCCAGATATCATCATCCACACTAAAATTTTCTTCAAAACTGGATAAAAATGAAGTTGCACATTACCAAGTGGTAATAAGGTAGCAAGAAATAAAATAAATTATCATATTATTCAAAGGTAACATTTCAGCTACTAAATTTTCTATTGGTCATTAAATTTTTACTGGACTGCCAAATGTAGCATAAGATATTCTCTTCTCTCATTTCCTTGAAGGTAAATAGGTGAAACTTTTTTTTCTGCTAAGAGTAAATATTTTTTGAAACCTACTCTATGCCTAGTACTATGTTAGGTGTTGAGAGTGATACAAGAAAAGACAAAGTGCCTTCCCTCAAGGATCTTGTAATTATCCAAGAAATAAGTAACAAGAGATGCTAAGATACATTTCTACCAGCGGTATCATAGGAGTTGGAGATGGGGGAAGGAACAAACTGACTTAAAATAATCTTTGTTAAGAAAGTCTTATAATAAACTTTCTTTTGGTATTTTAGCAGCTGAATTCTCCTGGATGAGCTATAAAATAGACCAGTTATCAAATTTCACTCTGAAAAACCATATACAGTAAAATTCTAATACAGGTTTATTTTCTTGGGAGTTTGATTCAATTTAATCTTTTCATTCCCCTTATTTCAAAATTCTAACTATTCAATTTTAAAGCAAGTATGACATAGGAATTTCAAAAGGCTTTTCTTGATGGCATACCTGGCAAACTTTTAGGAACTGGGAGAGGTCCTCTCCTATAAGAAATAGAAAACAAAGTATTCAGATAAACTTGTTATTTTTATAATCTTTTCACTTCATGCTACAAGCATATTATACTCTAATGACCTACTTTAAACAGCTTAGATTTCTGCACTGGAGCATCAAGAAAGCTCAGAAGCAAGTGACCTGTAGCCCTGACCTTCTGAAATCCAAGGTGCACAGATAAATGATGCCATGGCCCACTGTGAATAGTGATCAGGAGCACAGAGCTCTATCTCTGCAACCCAGGCTGGAAAAGTCAACAGCTTAGTCTTTCAACTAAGTCTCTCTTCCCTCAGGATTCTTTATTAGTAAGGGCAGCAAACTTTCCCTGTAAAGGGCCCAAGAGTAAATGATTTAGGCTACACCATCTCTATTGCAACACTACTCAGCTCTCAAGGGAAAGCAACCACAGACAAAACACAACCCACTAAGGGTAATGTCTTCTCATAAAACTCTATACACTGAACTCTGAATTGCATATAATTTTCTCATGTTATTAAACAGCATCCTTTTGATTTTTTTCAGCCATTTAAAAATGTAAAAACTTGGGGCTGGGGTTTAGCTCAGTGGCATAAGCACCTGCCTTTCAAGTGTGTGGTAGTGAGTTCGATCCCCAGTACCGATGGAAAAAAAAAAAAAGTAAAAACTCACCAGGTGTGGTAATACTGCCTGTAATCCCAGCACCCAGGAGCTGAGGCAGGAGGATTACTGCAAATTCAAGGCCAGTTTGGGCTACAAGTGAATTCAAGACCAGCTTGAACTACACAATGGGACCCTGTCTCAAAAAGACCAAAAAAAGTAGGGAAGGCACTGAGGATGCAGCTTAGCAGCACATTACCTGCCTAACAAGCATGAGGCCCTGAGTTCAATTCCTGGTGCCAAAAAACAAACAAATAAAATATAAAAACTCTTCTTAATTAGGTCCTACAAAGACAAGAAATCAGATTTGTCTGACAAGGAACCACAGTTTGCTGACTCTTGGTTTCTACAGGCTATAAGAAAGGTATAAGATTCATACGTAAGGAATATCAATCATTCAAGCATGACATAGTCCTCCTTGAACTATGACTGATAAAACTCATTCGTGATATATCCAAAAAGCTAGTAATATTGCTAAGTAAAGGCAGTGTTGTATATATTCAAACGCTAATGTCTTACATGTGATAAATAACTATAATTTTTGTTTGTTGGTTTAAAATAGACTTTTAAAATATATCTTAGAACATTTTTTTGTCTTCCTCTCTTTTTTATTCCCCAGCACTGGGAATTGAAGCTGGGGTCTTTACACTAAGCTACATCCCAGCCCTTTTTACTTAAATATTTTAAATTTTGAAACAGGGTCTCACTAAGTCATTAAGTTGCCCAAACTTGACTCAAACTTGCAACCTCCTGCCTCAGTCTCCCAGAGTGCTGGGATCACAGGCATGCACCACCATGCCTGGCTATCTTAAAACATTAATAATAAAATAGCTTGATGAGTTCAAGCTCCAGTACCAAAAAAAATAATGATAATAAAATAAATTAATTAAATAGTTTGCTAAAAGCATTTTTTCATGTGAAAGGTAGTGGGCTATTACCTTGCCAAATTAGTTCCTGTAGCTTTTCCTGGTGCAGCTGCATTCCGGTTGGGGCAGTAGAAATTCTCATACAGAATGGGTGCTAAAAGAAGCATGAAGAAACAAAACAGTAAGAAGAACATAGTATCATTTGGGTCCAGAACATCCCCCAAATGTCCATGTGTGAGAGGCCTGGTTTCCAGCTTGGCACTACTGAGAGGTGGCAGAACCTTTCAAAGGTGGGCTCTACTGAGAGGTCTTTGGGTCTGTGGGCCTGGTCTAACAGGGAACTGTGAGAGCCTGGTCTTTCCCTTCCTTGCTGTTTCACACCCTGGCCATGAGATGAATGATTTGCTCTGTCACACCCATGCCACCATGATATGTTCCCTAGCATAGGCCAGTAAGCAAAGAGGTCAATCCACTATGGGCTGAAACCTCAAAACTATAAGCCAAAACAAACTTTTTCTCTTGTAAGAATTTATCTGAGGAAGGGGCCAGGGGTTTAGCTCAGCCGCATAAGCACCTGCCTGACAAGTGCTAGGTCATGAGCTCAATACCCAAGTACCAAAAAAAACAAAACAAACCTAAAAAGAATTTATCTGACGTATTTGTTACAATAACAGAAAAATAACAGGCAAGTGTCTTACATTTTCAATAACAATGGAAAGAAAGACAAATGGAACTATATAATTTTTGCATAGCCCTGCCCGCCCTGCCAGTACAATCACCTGGTGGAGTCTTGCCAGTTTTGCGTTGATTTACAAAGTACTCAATGTCCTTCTCAATGCTGCACATTTCTAAACTCTTACGGACTTGTTCATACATCTAACATAAAGAAGATAAATAATTAAGCAGAGGTAGATCAGTGATAATTGTGACATAGTTATTTAGAAAAGATGTTGATGAATGACTCTTTTCCAAACTTTGTTTTAAAAAAAAAGGAATATATATATATATATCCCTAAGTCCTAGATTCATATAAAGGCATTTCTTTGGTGCATTTGTGCTATTAAATTCTTTTTTAAGATGCCAGAAAATGTATCTTTGTAGCAATATAAATATTTGGCTGAAAACACGTTTAAAAAAAAAATTAACAGAACCAAAAACTAGATACCAACTCCCATGACACAAGATCAACATCACATACAACTGCAAAGACAATTACTTAACTTGGAAAAAAAACCATTCTTCCATTCAGTACTATGGGGGTTCTGGGTATTTAATCATCCTTCTAAATGAAATGTTCCAGCTAGGTGAGAGTGGCTTTTTCTTAGCAATGAAGGTTGTGATAACATAAGATCTGGGGACCCAGTTACTGCAGCTTTGTCTAATCCTGGAATGGCCCTGGGAATGCTGTGGGAGGCAGTCTTAAACCCTGTAGAGACCATTAACCTGGACATAGGTCAGTGTGCTAGTACTTGGTGCTGGCCTGAATTGATCCTATCCCAGACTGCAACTGGAACTCACATTCATATTGTAACATCTCTCTCTTTCACACATTAATCTTCATTCGTGTTCCATTCTCTGCTCTCTTGCCCTTAACTCTGACTTTGTTCCATTAGAAAGTCATAAAGTCATGGTAGTAAAATGGATCAAAAGTCAGGAAGATTACATATGTATTTAAGTCCTTATATCAAGTCACTGTGTGGCCTTGAATAAGACATTTTACCTCTCTGGACCACAAATGGAAGCAGTAAAGTAGGATGAACTAGTAGGTGTCCACAGCCCTTTCCACTCAATGAATCATATATGCAGAGCCACAATCCTTTGTGGATGCCTCTGACTTACCTCATCACTTGTGACACATTGTTGTGACAGCTGATTCAAATGTAACCACAGTGCATTCCTTAAGAAGTTTATTCGTTCACATTCTTGTATTTCAAACACCTACAGAAAAAAGAGCTATCAGTATCTACGTATACAGAGAAAAGGGCCATTCACTTAGATTGCTGAGACTTAAAGAGCATCAACCCTCAGTTATCTATAAAACTTATTGTTCAATTTATAGGACACTTCCCACTACCACTATTGAAAAAGTTTATAAACTCTTTTTTATTTTTAAAGAAAGTAAAATTAAACACAACAAAACAGAACAGAACATAAGAAAGCAGTGTAACAGACATAAATTTCAAAGCAAGAAAACCAGAGATCTTCACTATATATCATATTGTCTCATTTTCTTCCAAATAGTTGTCCATATCTTCACATACAGTGAATTCATACAAAACAACCAAGTATAAAACTGATCCGAACAGGATGATGAAGGCGTTTTAGGTCTTCAAGACCAGACTATAGGGAAGTCAACAATGGCTGTCATAATGTCTCTCATTCTCTTCAAAATAGCTGTTCATATCTTCATGTATGTTGAAATTAAAACAAAACAAAACAGACTAAAATTACTCCAAACAAAGAATAATAGTATTGCTGGATTTCATATCATGACACTACAGAATCAGCACTGGTTACTGTAGTGTCTCTTTTTCTTCAAAGTAGTTGTTCATTTCATCATGTGTTGTATAATCAGTTCTCATAAACTGTTTAGGAGAAGTTCTACACATGCATGAATATATATATATATATATATCCTTTCTGTATTAGAGAGAAAAACAAGACAAAACAAAACAAATTCCTAGAAAAACATGAAACGTAAAAGTCATATACAACCACAATACAAGGTGATCTACAATGGTTACTATGTCTCTTGTTATCTTCCATAGAATTGTCCATATCATTGGGCATAGTATAATTGAATATAGCAGTACATAACAATATTAATAAAAAAATGAAACATTGGGAGATATTATAAGACTTCAAAAGCAGGTAATAATCAAACCAGAGTGGTTATCCTACTGAATCTTGTTATCTGGACCACAGATGGGTGATCTGTTTCTTTTCTCTGATAGTTCTTAATATTCTGTTCTTGTGATGAATTGCTGGGATCTTGACTATTATGTCTGGGTGTAGTTCTGTTTTGGTTGTAGGTGGCTGGAGTTCTGTATGCCTCATACATCTGAATATCATTTCCTTTTCCTATGCTTGGGAAGTTTTCCTTAAATATTTCTGTGAGTAGCCTTTTTATTTCCTTTGTATTTACCCCTGCTTCCTCACTCAGATTTTTTATTCTTAAGTTATAGATCCTCTTGTCGCCTTTCAGCCTTTGTAATGTTACTGCCTGATTCCTTGTTATTTTTTTAAGAGATCTTTGCTTTTGCAATCAGACATTGCAAACCTATCTTCAAGTTTTCTTAATCTATCTCTGGTTTCTGTTAGGCAGTTTTTCCAGCTTTCAATGGAGTTTTTAATTTCCTGGTAATCTCTTTGAATCTGTTTCGTGTATTCTAGGTTTTCTTTATATTCTTCATCAAATGTTTCTCTTTTATTGTGCTCCTCATTCTTCTGCCTGTGTCTTGAGAGGTGTTTAGCATTTCTTTTATTAATCTTCTTATATCTTGCTTCACTTGAATTAACACTTCAGTTTTGAGCTAATCTATGGTGTCACGAAGATATCTCTTTTTGTCCGCTTATGCCTTGTCTGAAATTGCATGTTTGCTGCCCTCAATCTCTTCTGTATTTACCTCTCCTGGATCAATATTTTCAGGGTTGGAGTCTGGGTTTTTTTCTTATTTCTTTCTCTTGTCACGTTTTTGTTTTCTTCCATACAGGTGTATAGTGGAGGTCCCAGTCCCTTTCCTTGTTGGTCATGGTTCTGCTGAAGCATGCTGGCTAGGGATTACTGCCCTCTCTAGTTTGTTGTTGGTTATTGAGGTGCAAGCAGGGGTGGCAAATGCCCCTCCCCTCCGAGCCAGTCAACCAGTGGGGGCCTTCACCACGTTAGTGTGTGCTGCGCTTATGCAATTGGTTGGGGCAACGTATTGGGTCCAGGCCAGGGATGTGACTCAGGCCAAGCAGATCCCACCAATCTGCTATGGATAGGGAGCAACCAACTGAAGTCACTGCCCTTCCTTGTTCATGCCCGTCCTGCCCAGTTCAAACATGTTGTACAACTGGTCACCTCTTTCCGGTGAGAAGGTCTTATTCCGAGCACTCACCACAGGTTAGTGCAGGTCTCCACCACCGTTCCCTTCTCCATTGGGCTCACCCACCCCTTACTTCAGCGCCATCTTGGCTCCGCCAGCTAGGGCAACTGCGGCTCCAGCAGCGAGCATGCAGCGACCTGACCATGAGTTTGGGCGGCTCCAGCGAGAACACTGCTCTGATGGTAGCCCCGCAACCATATATTTGACCAGCTCTTTTCCCTTTAATTTCTTCCTGGATCGAGAGGATCCACCTCCCTCTGTCTGGTTCTCTACAGGGTGTTTTATTCTGGCATCTGAGTTGTTTCTCTCAGGGACACTCTATTTTGCTGCTTACTTATCTGCCACTTTAGCTCCAGCCAGTTTATAAACTTTTGCCACAAACAAATAATGCAAATGGATTATTCTGGTTTATGTCTAGATGTCCCCCAGAGCTTTGTACACACATAAGTAGGGCTTTTTGGAAGACGATTAGATTACAGGGGCACTACAGTTGACTTGCTTTTAGGAGGCTGGGTCTAGTCAGAAGAGGTAAGTCACTGGGGGCATGACCTGGGAGGGTATATCTCCTATCTCCCTTCCTGGTTCCTCCATTTTCTGTTTCCTGCCCACCATGATAGAAGCAGGCTTCCTCTTCCCCAGGTCTTCCATCAGGCCCTCCTGCCTTGGATCTAGTTGACCTTGGACTTACTGTGAGGCAAAATAAGTTTCTCCTCCTGTAAGTTGTGGGTGTTGCATAGTTTGTCCCAGCAATGAAGAAAGTGACTAAAACATGGATTCTAAAATCATACTAACACAAACAGGGTTAGCTAGAGTCCTAAGGTAAGAAGTAATAATGACCTTCAGATGCCAACATTCTAACAAGCTGATATTTCTAACTGCCTGGGCATCTCTACTTAGGGAGATGTGTCAGATCTCCATATTCAAAACACCACCCCCCTCCCACTCTGGTTAATTTGTCAAAACTGGTTAATGAGAATGACATGGGAGCCCTTGCATTTGTCTTTCATCTTTGTACATGCTTAAACTTTTCCTTAATAAAAAAGTCAAGGTGGGAAAAGGAAAGGAAAAAGAAAAAAAAGAAAATAGGAAAAAAATGGAAATGAAGCTCTCATAAACAAGGAGGGGAAGAAGGATTAAAGGGAGGGGAGGGAAATGGGGGGGAAAGGCTGGATACATTAAGTACATGAGCAAATTCCCTATGATAAATATGATCAATTGTAGATATCAAAAGCATACCAATAAAATTAATTTTAACCTTTTTTTGATATACGATTTTGCTATGTAGTCCAGGCAGGACTTGAACTCACTAATATAGGTTTGCCTTAAACTCAGAGATTATCCTGCCTCAGCCTCCCAACTTCTAGGATTAGAGGCATGTACCACCACAGCTGGCAAAATTAATTTTTTAAAAAGTCAAAAGTAACTGCCTGAACAATAATTTTTTTGGATATTAACAAATACCCATTTTTGAAAAATCAAGGTACTCAACAAAGTGAATGATACACAGTGGATCTTATATACTTAGAAATATTGGATATCATAGCTATTACATTTTTATGCTTTTTTATAATATAAGACTTAAAACATACACAAGAGAAGAGCATAATCAATCCTTATGTATCCAGTACCACACATTTATAAATTCACAACCCATTCTGTTTTATGGATATCCCCACCAACTATTCCCTGAATATTTTGAAGTAACTGCATTATTTCACCTGTTATTACTTTAGTACTTCTGTTTTAAAATATGTTATTTTTATTGTAGACTATTTCACATAGAATCATACAAAGCAACATAATGAATAAATACCCACATACATAACTACCTAGCTTTATCAAAAATTTTAGCCATATTTGCATCTGATTTTGTTAAGGTTTCTATGTGACTTCCCCAATCTCTATCACCTTCCTTCTTTTCAAAAGATAACCTAAATATTATCATTCCCATGCAGGTGTTAAGAAAATACACGCATCCTGAAATGTGTGTGATATTACTTTGCATCTTTTAAAATGTTCTACAAATGGCCTCCATCTAGCCTTTTCATGAGCATCTGAAACTAAGAAAATAAAGCAGAAGAGAGTTTTTTACTGGGACATTGTGATATGATAGTCATAGATCAAATAACAAAAAAGATCAGGCTGAGGTGTAGCTCAGTAATAAAGCCTCTGCCTAGCAAGCACAAAGTACTGGGTTCTATATCTAGGACTCAAAAAAAAAAGTAACAATAAAACCACAAGTCCCAACAGATCTCCTATCAAAGGGATTTCTGGTTTTATTTACAAGTTAATACCTCTAGTAATAACCATCAGTGTGAATGTTCTCAATTCCTTAACCAAAAGACATAGGAAGAATGAATCAAGAAACAAAACCCAATGATATGAAATATACAAAAAACCATGTATGCAATCCCAGCACTTGGGAGGCTGAACCAGGAGGATCACCATGAGTTTGAGCCCCATCTGGATTATATAGTGAGTTCAACGCCAGTCTGAACTACATAACAAGACCTTGTACAAAAAAACCCAAACAAACAAACAAACAAAAACCACATTTAATTCAAAAAGAAACTAATAGATTAAAAAAATCAAAAGATGAAAAACAATATTCTCTACAATGAGAACACAGGAAAAAGCAGAAATAACTACCTTAATTTCAGACAAAGTAGTTTCAAGCTAAGACTGATCAGAAGGTCACTACATATTGGTTAAGGAAACAATTCAACAGGAAGAGATAACAAGCATACATACACCAAATACTGGCACACTCAACTTGGTAAAATAAACACTAGTGGACATTAAAAATCAGATGAACACAAATACAAATGTATTTGGGGGACCTCAATACCCCACTGTCACAAACGGATAAATCAACTAGACAAAAAAAAAAAAACCAAAGAAATATCAGAGTTAAAACAAACCTTCAAACAAATAGACTTAAATATCTACAGTGTTCCATCCAAAAACAACATAATACACATTCTTTTTAGCAGCATAGGGGTCTTTGTTCAAAATAGACCACATGTTCTTCCTGTTATGCATCATGGTGCAAGATCAAGGTGAAAAGGAGAACTCCAAACAGGATCCACAAGCATCTTAACATTTGTGTGAGGCAGAGTGCAGTCAGACTGATCAGGGCAACCAAGGTGTTGGAGCAGCTCACAGGCAGATTTCTATATTTTCTAAAGCCAGATACACTGTCAGATTATTTGGCATCAGAAAACAAATAAAATACTACTTTTCACTGGAGGGAGCCAAGACAAAAGAAATGCTAGAGAAAAGTCTAAAGATGTGAGAGTAGAAATTAATGAAAAATAACCTCTTTGATACTGGAAACTTTGGTTTTGGAATCTGGGAATACATTAATCTGGGAATCAAATATGTCCCAAGCATTGGTATCAATGGCCCGAACTTCCTTGTGGTTCTGGGTAGGTCATGTTTCAGCAACACAGACAAGAAGGGTGGGCCTGGCTACATCTGGGCCAAACACAGAATCAGCAAATCGGCATGGAGACATTGGCTCCAGAAGAAGTATGATGGGATCATCCTTCCTGGCAAATAAAGTCCCACATCTTTTAAATTCCCATTTCTTTTCAAAAGGCTAATAAAATGCTTTCAATGAAATGCAAAACAAAATCATATATATGGGATTTTATATATAGATATAGATATATATATCATACTAACCCATAAAGCCCATAAAAGTAAATGCAAAAGAATAAACATTATTCCATGAATATTATCAAATCATAGTGCAATGAAACTAGAAATCAGTGGCAAAAGATACTACAGAAATTATGCAAATATATGGAAATCAAATAATACCTTCTTGAATAATCAATGAGTCATAGAGAACATTAAAGAAGAAAATATTTCCCACAATTAATACCTCTAGTAATAACCATCAATGTGCCAATGTCAATACAACATACTGGAACCCATGGGACACAATGAAAGCAGTTCAATCAGGGAAGTTTGTAACAGAGAATTCCCACATCAGAAAAACAGAGCAGCAGAGGGAGAGAACAAGAAGTCACCAAGAACTGAGCCCTCCCTGTGAATCACAGCCATGCGCAGGCCAGTAGGGGGACAGCCAGACCCCAGTCTTTTCCCATGAGTCAGCACCATTCACGGACTACAGGGAAAGAGAACAAGATGTCACCAAAAGCAAGCCCTCCCTGCAAATTAGCACCATGCATGGGCCACTGGGGAGACACCCAGAACCCAGCCTTTTCCCAAGAGTCAGTGCTATTTGCAGACTGCAGGGAAAGAGAAAAAAAGCTCACCAAGCAAGTCCTCCCTATGAATCAGCAACATGCTCAGGCTGCCCAGGGGACAGCCAGACCCCAGCCCCTCCTGGCACATGGGCCAGGAAACAAGAAGAGCCTCACCACCATAAGCAATCAGCTAATCTAGAGAAATATAGGCTTTGATGAGAGTTATTGAGGTGAAATGCAATTTGATGCTTGTGATACTTGGTGTTTCACTGACTTTGCAGGTCTAGGGCCAGTGGTCTGATCATCTATCCTAAGGATGACGGTGCACAGTGTAACATCTGTGGGGGATCATCTTTTGAAGGTGGCAGCCATTGTTATTAACTCCCTATTATCTTGTTTTGAAGTCTTGTATCATTTTCATTGTTTTGTTGGGTTAGGTTTATTCTGTTTTGTTTGATTTTGCTATATTCAATGGCATGGGCAGCTATTTCAAAGATAACAAGATATATTATGGTAGACATTTTGAATTTACTATTGTCTTGTTTTGAAGTCCTTTACTGCATTGTTTTGTTTTTATAAGTTCTATTCTGTTCTGTTTTGTTTGATTTTTACTACTGTTTTGTTTGATTTTCAGATACTGAAGGTATCTGCAGTTATTTTGAAGACACCAAAAGCCTTATGGTAAATATTGTTGATTTTGTATTGTTTTGAAGTCCTGTATCACACTGGTTTATTTTGACTGGCATTATTGTGTTTTATTTTGCTTGGTTTTATTCCCTTTAAAATAAAAAGAAAAAAAAGAAAAACAGGGCAATCTCAAATAAATAACATTCACCTCCAGGTCCTAGAAAAACAAGAATAATCCAAGTCCAAAGTTAGTATAAGGAAGAAAATTATTATAAAGATCAGAGCAGAAATTAATGAAGTTGAGATTTTAAAATTACAAAAAATGAAAAAGCTGGTTCTTTGAAAAATTAAACAAAATAGATGAATCTTTAGCCAATATTACCAAAATAAGGAAAGAAAATATCTAAATTCATGCAATTAAAAATGAAACAGGTAAAATCACAATGGATACTACCAAAATTTAGATCACCAATAACTACTTTGAGAACCTGTACACTGATAAAGTAGAAAATTCAGAAGAAATAAATAAATAAATTTCTAGATACACATGAACTACCAATGCTGAACCAAAAAGATATTTTAAAAAAACTGAGTAATTCAATATCAGTCAATGAAACTGAAGAAGTAATAAAAAAAAAAGACTACCAACTGAGAAAATTCCAGGTGCCCACAGATTCACTATCAAATTCTATAAGAACTTTAGAGAAGACTTAATGCCAATACTCCTCAAACTCTTTAATGAAATTGAAAGGGAAGCAGTACTCCCAAAGTCATCAGGGGAAGCAAGCATCACTGATACCAAAAAGAGAAAAGGACCAACTGAAAAAGAGAACTGTAGGATGATCTCTTTTATTAAAGATTTTTCCACTGAGTTTCATTAGATATTGGGAAACAGAATGCAGCCAATTATTAAAAAGATTATACCCCATGACCAAGTAAGATTCATTACAGGGATGAAGAGATGGTTAAATATATACCAATTAATAAATATAATACATCACATTAACAGAAGCAAGGAGAAAAGCCACATGATCATCTCAATAAATGTGGAAAAAGCATTTAACAAACTCCAACATCCATTCATGATGAAAACTTGAGGAAAACAGGTGTTATAGTCAGAGATTGTGAGGAGAACAATTAGAACCCAGACACAGAATTGATAATATTATTTTATGATGGCCACCCAGTTAAACACAAGAAAGTGCAAGAAATCTGTCCACAACACTAAAGAGCCAGAATATTCAGCCAAGGGCTTGAATCCCACATCAATGTCCTGCATGAATCCAGATGAAGACCAATGGCTCCCATGAGTCCAACTGGAGGTCTAGAGCCCACATCAAGGACTTACACCTGTCTCTTTTAAGGATCTGCACTGGGAAGACCCAAAGGTCAGCAGTGGAAGCTAGAAAGTCTATGCCAGCAGGGTGAAGGAGCTGTGCTGGTAGGTTGAAGGTTTTATACTGGAGCCGAGAAGTCATGCTCAAAATAAGAACCAAGGCTGCCCTGAAAAGTGACAAGGAGGTCCCAAGCTCCCCCAACAATAAGAACAGTTGAGTACATGCCAGAAAGCCAGTATGACTAGTTTGTCCTGGAGATTAAACAGCACATATCTCCCCCCCACCCCGCCACCTGGAGCCAGGAAGCAATGCTCAATATAAGGACCAGAGCTCCCCCAAAGTGAACCACAACCATTCTCACCAACAAGGTCCCGAGCTCCTCCAATGATGGTAGTCGAACTCACGCTGGGAAAGCTAATCATGATGAGCTCCTCTAGGAGAACCAAAGGCTCAAAACAGCAACACTTAAAGAAACCCACAACGCCTAGCTCTTCTTCTCCATATCTCTATTTATGCTGGCAACTTTCCTCAGGTGGGCCATCTACATGCAACACCATGTTGATTTAATTCAGCTGGTGTTAAATTGACCACCAGTTTTTAATCCATAACAACAGGGAAAATCTTTATCTCATTCTGATAAATGCCACCTATAACAGACCAATGGCCAACATCATTCTAAATGATGTTGAAAGAAGCTGAAAGATTTCCCTTTAAAAGCAGGAACAAGACAAGGACGTCCACTTTAACAACTCCTGTTCAACATAATTCTTAAACCATTAGCCAGATCAATTAGACAAGAGAAACAAAAGGGATAGGAATAGGAAAAAAAGAATTTTAATTATCATTATTTGCAGATGACATGATCCTCTACCCAGGAGACTTCAAAAATTCCACCAAAAATAGCCGGGCATGGTGGCTCATGCCTGTAATCCTAGCACTTGGGAGGCTGAGGCAGGAGGATCGTTGCGAGTTGGAGACCAGCCTGAGCTACAAAGTGAGCTCAAGGCCAGCCTGAACTGCACAGAGAGACCCTGTCTCAAAAAGACCAAAAAAAAAAAAAAAATTCCACCAAAAGACTCCTAGAATAACCAAATTCAGTAGCATAACAGGATAAGAAGTCAGCATTCAAAGATAATAGCTTCCTATACAACAACAACAAACTTACCAAGAAAAAAATTAGGGGAAAATAACTTTTGTAATAACATTAGAAAAAAATGAAATATTTAGGAGTTAACCTATTATGGCCTATAAATAGATGTTCCCTCACAACCTCAATTCATAGAGGGTGCTTTGCAGAGGTGGTTGGATTTAGGGTGTGTAAAAGTGGATTAAATTGTGTGAATATGGATTGAGGGAATGATACCTAAATTAACCATTGAATATGGATAATGGTAAGATCCATCCTAGGGATAGGTGGCTTGTAGTCTGGATGGGATGAAAGGGAAAGGGAGGCTTGCAGTTTGCTACTGCCTGCCTGCTTTGCCATGGAATGTTTCTCCTCAGTCATGCCTGCTTTGGAGCCAACCAACTATGGACTGAAACCTCTACAAACTGTAAGCCAAAATAAACCTTTCCTTCTTTAACTTGCAAGTATCAAGTAGTAACTAAGACACTAACCAAGGAAGTGAAAGACCTCTTCAATGAAAACTATAGAAACGTGAAATAGCAGATAGAAAAGGCTATCAGAAAACTGAAAGATATCCCCTATTCCTAGACAGGCAGAACCAATTCAGTTAAAATGGCCATACTTCCAAAACTGTTATGCAGATTTACTGTAATTCCAATCAAAATACTAGTAGCATTCCTCATACAACTAGAGAAAACAATCTTTAAAGTTTATATGAAAACAGAAGAGACCTAGAAGAGCAAAAGCAATTCTTAGCAACAAGGGGGCAAAGTAGGGGATATCAAAAAGCTATAGTGATAAAAACAACATGTTATTGGGGGAAAAAAACTGTAGATCAATGGAAGAGAATAGAAGATGCAGAAACAACTTTGGGCACTCAGCTACCTTATCTTTGGCAAAGGAGTCAAATATTTTCACTGGAGGAAAGATAGATGCTTTAACAAATAGTGCTAGGAAAACTGGCTATCCACATGCCAAAGATTGAACATAGACCCATATCTCTTACCATGCACTAAAAAAATCAAAATGAATCAAAGATTGAAATATTAAAACAGAGGGGATGGGTATTTAGCTCAGTGGCATAAGCACCTGCCTTGCAAGCACAAGGTCGTGAGTTCGATCCCCGGTACAAAAAAAAAAAAAAGAAATATTAAAACAGAAACACTTAATATCCTGGAAGATAGAATAAGTAAAGCTCTTAAAAACATATGTGTAGGCAAAGACTTTCTGAACCCCAGTTGCATAAGAAATAATATCAATGATCAACAAATGGAAGGACACCAAAACAAAAACCAAACAAGCTTCTATCTAACAAAGGAAGCCATCACCAGAATGAAGAGACAGCCCACAGAGTGTGGAAAAAATTTTGTCAGCTATTCCTCAAAGGAGTAACATCTTATATAAACTCAAAAAATTAGGTCCCCTCTACCAAATTTAAAGATCCACTCACAAAGGGCATCTGACACTTCTCAAATGAAGAAGTACAAATATATGAAAAAATGTTCAACATTGCTGGCCATTCAAAAAATGCAAATTTAAAAAACACAATTATTTAAAAACAAAACAACACCAAAATCCTATCTTACGCTAGAAAGAATGGATATCATCAAGAAATTAAACAATAACAAATGCTGGAGAGATGTTGGGGGAAAAGGAATCCCTCTTCATTGTTGGCTGTAGTATAAACTGGTAAAATCATTATGGAAATCAGTATAGGGATTCCTCAAAAAAACTAAAATAGAAAAAAAAACACTAAAACTAGAAATTTCATTTTATTCAGCTATTCCCCTTCTAGGCTATTCCCAAAACAGACATCATGATGTATGCATGCCCATGTTTATAGCAGCATGATTCTGCTAAATCTTGGAAACAGCCTGTAAGTCCAGCAACAGGTGAATGAATAAAGAAAAGGTAGTATTCATACACAATAGAGGACTACTCTGCCATAAAGAAGTATAAATTTGAGTTATTTGTAGGAAAAGGGATGCACCTTCAGATCATAATGTTAAGTGAAGTAAATCAGTCACACAACCTTAAATACTGCATTGTTTCTCTTGTAAGAGAAAATCAACTCATAAATAAAGTATAAAATATAAAACAGACAATGGGAAAAAGGAGAGAGAAAAAAGTTATTGTGACCCAGCATGGATAATATATCTAAAAGTGTGTCTCGATTTATTACAGTTGTCTTGTGTCTTTTATAATGTTTTTTGGCATTTTATAATGTTTTTTGGCATTAGTCTGGCTGTTAATATACAAGTATGATAAGGACTTATATGATAAATAAATGAATCCAATGCTAGTAAAAAAACAGAGTGGAGGGGGAGGGGAAAAAAGAACTCAGGTGTGTCATGCTAATGTACCAATTCCCCACAATTAATGCAATCATTATGTATTGCAAACATGGTACTAATAAAAATTAAAAATTAAAGTAAATAAGTAAAGAGGAGAGAGTAGCTGCAGAAAAGCAAACCTAAAATCATGTCAAGTCAGCCCAACAAGGACTTGGAGATGACTTCTTTAAAAAGCATGACTAGAGTTTTGGGGTGTGACAATGGTAAAGCACATGCATTCAGACCATGAGTTCTATATCCAGCACACACACAAAAAAGGTACTGTAGTGAAGGGAAGAGAGGGTGGCAGACAGGAAGTGACAACTAGTGAGTTTTCAAGCTAAATCTAGGAATGAGCTGAGTTTGTTGTGTACAAGATAACAGCAGCTAATATTAAAGGGAGCTGTGCCCAAGGGGAAAGGGGGCTAGGAAAGGTCAACTGGATGCAATTTTCTTAAGGTACTGGAGATTGAAAGCAGAACCATATGCATGCCAGGCAAGCACTCTAATACTGAGCTACATCCACAGCTCTTTGTACTTTATTTTGAAACAGGGTCTTGCTAAATTATAAACTTGCAATCTTCTTCCCTCAGCTTCCAAAATACCTGGGATTAAAATCAGACATGTACCATCATACACAGCTATGATATGATCTTGATAAGAAAGGGAGAAGGCACTTTTCTACTCTAGCAGGAGAAGGGGGACAATGAATCAGTGGTTTGAATACTCGAATTCAGAGGTCCCTGGATCCTACTTCCAGAGTTTCTAATTTTGTAGGTCTGAGGCTGGTCTGAGAACTGCCCACCAAGTTCCTAAGTGATGTTGCCAGTCCTGGGACCTCACTTGGAGAACCAATGATAAGAAAATGTGTAGAGAAGGTGGTAGAAACTCAAGGAAGTTTCCAGATTCTGTCTTTTAGATTCTCTCCAAAAAAGCATGAGGTCATATGCTGAAAATAAAAGAGGGTAGTGGTAAAATGAAAAATATGAAAAGAGTAAAAAATACTCCAAAGCCTGCTCACCAGCCAAATGTGTTCCCCACAGAATCTATCAAGTACAGACCAGGCTCCCAAAGGTAATTACTGTACTAACCAACCATTAACTGAATCTGCTAGTGCATGTCTGCACCTAATTGAACATTAGCCTAAAGCTTCACCCAGAGTTGGCAAGTGAGGTCAGGATGTGAAGAGGAGAGAAGGTTAGAGTTTGAAAGAAACAACTCCAATTCCTTCTATTCTTCCTTAAATGCCTGATTTCTAGCTTTCACTCATGCTTTCTGACCAGATGGGAATTGCAGTGCTGTAACATAAGGGCCTGGGGTGCTTCTATAGAAGTAGGCTCTCCAGGATCTCAGGCAGAAGACCCGCCTGCCCCTCGTGAGCAGCCTCTGGTTCCAGGTACCTCGCAGGCCTTCACGTGCTCGCTCTGCCACTCTTCTCGGATCTTGTCCAGTGTGTTGATGTGCTGCATATATGCTTTGTCTGCAATGCAAGGAAAGAATCTTGATTCAGAGACTAAATGGCAGGTTTGTCAGAGATGCGGTGAATTTACAGGCCTTAAACAGCCACAAGGTGACTGTCACTTTCCTCGAAACAATGAACCAAGCTCTAAGCCAGAAGTGCCTCAAGGAAGAAGTGAAAGCTGAGAAGAACCTCAGCCAAGGTTTTCTGCCTCAGTAACTCCCACCCCTTTTCATTTTCTGGAAAATTTTCCAATGAGGCATGCAAAGAGAACTGTCTTGAGTGCTAAAGCAGCACCAAGATAATTTGTTCTTCAGCAAATAATTTCTTATTTACAAACTATTTTCTATTTTATTTTATTTTATTTTATTTTATTTTATTTTATTTTATTTTTGGACACAAGATCTCACTATGTAGTTGGCCTTGAACTCACTGTGTAGCCCAGGTTGGCCTCAAACTTGCAGCAATCCTCCTACTTCAGCCCCGAGTGCTGGGATTACAGGTATGTGCCACCATGCACAGGTTTTTCCTTTGAATTTGTACAAACCAATATACTTTGGGTTTTTATTTAGAGGCTTCCTAAGCAATAGCCTTCACAAGAGACTTGTTTCTGGAAATTAGGAAGCTTTACAACTTCTGGTTTGGGTTTTGGATTTCAGGGATAACAAGGCCTTGCACCTTTGCTGTTTCTTTCATAGTAAATGAGGGTTGCAAGGGCTGAAACAGTCTTTTAGACAGATATCCACGGGAAAAAAAAAAATCAGATCAGTTCCAAAGCAGCCCCATAGAACTCCACCTCACCAAATCCTTATGCATAAGGCAGCAAGACCTCCACAGGCAGTAGCCAAAGCCTGCCACCTCTTGTGCTTCCTCCTACTTCCTAGGATTCTTGCATACCTGCCATTCCTCCTTTCTATCCCTTCCTTCCCTCCCTTCTTCTAACATCTTGTTAGCCCTACTGTAAATACATATGTTCTTTATTGTAAAACTACTTTCTCAGAGACACAGAATAATGTAAACCCCAGCACCACCCCTCCCCATCCAGAGGAACAGCCCCCTCACCCGAGTCCTCTACTGCAGTCTTTGAAGTTGCCAGTTTAACAAAAAGCTGTAAAGACAAAAAAAAAACAGAGATCAGGAATGATCAGGCTTCCACTGAGAAACACATGTAAAAGCAATGAGTATGAAGAGACAAGGTCTTGTCAAAATTGAAGCTTCTTCTCATAAGAAAATGGTGATAAACACAATGCCCTGTGTCTTACTAAACATACCCCTGCCCGCTTGTTGCTGACAATCTTATGTCATGATTTTATAAAATTAAGTTTCCAGTCTGCCCAAGCAAGAGGCAACAAATGAAAAGAACTGTGTTTTGAAAAACATGGAAAAAAAAAAAATCGGGACTCCTACGCTACCCTTTTCTCCCCGTGGCCATACTTCCTAGGGCTTTCTCCAACCCCAAAAATGTAACAAGGTGTTTTTGTTTGTTTGTTTATTTTTGTTTTTGTTTTGGTCCTGGGGATCTAACTCATTACCTTGCACATGCCAGGCAGGTGCTTGTGCCGCTGAGCTAAATTCCCAGCCCATAACAAGGCTTTTAAAGACTGTTAGTTGGTGTTGTTTGTTTGTTTTTGTTTTTTGGTACTGGGAAGCAAACTCAGGCCCTCATGCTTGCCAGACAGGTGCTGTACCACTGAGCTACATCCCCAGCCCTGTTAGTTGGTTTTAAACTGATACACTTAAAATCTCAGTCTTTCAAATTGTCAGCCTTCCTAGGTACCTTTTCTTGTTGCTTTGTGTTTACGGCGTTGGCACTTCGATGGACAGCTTGCTCCGCCTCATCTTTGTCCCGGCATTTCTGCTCATAGGTCTTCTTTGCCTTTGTTGTTACAAAGAGATGGCCAAGACAAGTGAGCAGGTTATAACTCTGGAAAACAGCCACCTTAGCCATCCAAGCCCCACAGAAACAGGACAGGCTGGTTAGGAGAACTTGGACTTTCAGAATGCAGAAGCTCATTCTTGTCAGTCTGTGAAATTTCTCTGACTCTAGCCCTCTTCCAAATTATGGACAGAGCTGCAACTTTATGGAACTAATAATTTCAATTTAGTCATACAACATTACAGGAGCTTTAAAATTGACTGAATAAAAGATGAAATTTGAAATGGGCAAAATCAAAATGTGTATGGGACTCCATGATATATAATCCAACACTTATGTAGCTATCATTATTCTGAGAATTTATATGCCATCATTGGTCCTTGGTACTTTTACTTTAGTATAGTCACATTCCTTTTTGATTTAAAGAATGACCATTTAAAAGTAGGCCATTCCTACTTTGTATCACAATAAAAATTGAAAGGTCTAAGGATAAATCTCATTAGCTTGATTATAACTAATCAGTAACATTCACATTAAAACAAAAAAAAAGGTGATAGTCCATCCTGTGCCACCATGACTATAATCATTGATTAATCAAGGAAAAATTTTCTGTTTCAACTATGGAAATAAAGCAAATTTGTGACTCAATTAGCTAATAAATAAAAATGGTGGAAAAACAATGTTTGACTAAGAATGAAGACACTCCATTTCTATCTAGCCCTTGTTTGCCTAGTTTCTCTGAGGCTACCTATGAACCAGAGATTAAGTGCTAAACCTAAGGGCATAGGTTCAAATCAAGAGCATCAGTTCAAATCTTAGCTCTATCACTGTATAGACTTTCTTAAGTTATTTATCTTCTCTGCCCCTCAGTTTCTCCCTCTGTAAAGTAAGGATTTTATATATAAATGTATATAATATATATTTTATTTATAAAAATAAAAGCAGACATAAGCTATAGTTCTATAGCTATTATACATTTTAAACAAATTGTGTTTATAAATGGAATTCAACCCACAAAACCAATAAAATTCAAATTGATAATAATTTTTAAAAATAGGGACTGCGGGGGAAGAGAACAAGAAGTTACCAAGAAGCAATCTTTCCCTGTGAATCAGCACCATGTTCAGGCCCACCAGGGGAACAGCCAAACCCCAGCATTTTCTCATGAGTCAGTGCTGTTCACAGACGGCGGGGGGGAGGGCAAGAAGTCATCAAAAAGCAAGCCCTCCCTGTGAATCAGCACCATGCCCAGGCCTCTGTGGGGAGAGCCAGATGCCAGCCCCTTCCAGGGCATGGGCTGGGAAACAAAAAGAGCCAACCCCCCACACACACCATAAGCAACCAGCTGATCTACAGAAACAGGCTGTGATGATAGCTATTTAGGTAAAATACAATTTAATGCTTTAGTGTTTGGTGTTTCACCGACTTTGCAGGTCTAGGGCCAGTGGTTTGATCATCTATCCTAAGGATGATGGTGCACAGTGTAACATCTATGGGGGATCTCCTGAGGGTGGTAGCCATTGTTAATTCCCTATTATCTTGTTTTGAAGTCCTGTATCATTTTCATTTTTGTTGGGTTTTACTATTTTGTTTTGTTTCATTTTATTATATCAGATGGCATAGGCAGCTATTTCAAAGATAACAAGATATATTATGGTAGTCATTTTGTATTTACTATTGTCTTGCTTTGAAGTTCTTTACTGCATTCATTGTTTTGTTTTTATTGATTCTATTCTGTTCTACATCTGAAGGTATCTACAGCTATTTTGAAAACAAAAAGAGACATTATGGTAACTATTGTTGATTTCATATTGTTTTGAAGTCCTGTGTTACTTACTGCTTTGTTTTGATTGGCTTTATTCTGTTTTATTTTGCTTGGCTTTATTCTCTTTTTTTAAAAAAAGTGACTATAACAATAAAGCATCCTTTGTGGAGATGGCTTGTGCTTACCAAGTACTTCCTGTGCCTCTCTATACTTCTCAGCATCCTCTGCAATTCAGTAATGGTTAGCCTTTCAGTAAAGAAGCTTACAATTCTCTCTATATGCTATACACATATGGAAACATGAGTTCACAATTTTTCATAAGAGCAAGAATATAAGATATTCATGTAATGAAATCCATGTAATAATTCTTTTCATGCAACATGTTGGAAATGTTTCTCTATATCAAACATGATTTCTGTAAATGAAAACTTTCAATGGTTGTGAAATGCATATATGTATTAAATAGGTACATTTGTCATAATTTTCTCAATCAGCTTTCTACTGGCAGATATTTCATTTCTCATTTTTTAGACATACTAATACACTAATTTTATGTTGAGTACTATGTACTCTTATCAGGAAAAAATCTTAAAAGTATAATTATCTGGCAAGAAAGCATTTATATATCAGACTTCATTCCAAAATGGTTGCACCAATTTATATTCTGAGGTGGATTGATAACTGGTAGTCAACTTGTAATACCAGCTGAACTAAATCAGCGTGGTGCTGAGCATGGATGGCCAGTCTGAGAATTGTTGCCAATATAAAAAAGGAGAACTGGAGAGAAAGAAGATGTGTTGTTGGTTCTATGTGGTATTGTTGGTTCTCCTGTTGCCATAGGTTCTTCTGGAGGAGCTTATTGAGCTTCTTTCCTAATATGAAGTTGGCTGTTCTTATCGTCCGAGGAGCTTGGGACCTTGCTGTTGTTATGAATGGCTGCAGTTCCCTTTGTGGGAGCTCTGGTCTTTACCACTTCCTGGCTCCAGAGGGGAAGATGATATGCTACTCAAACTCCAGGAGAAGCTTGTCACACTGCATTGCTGATATGAACTCAGCTGTTCTCATTGTTGGAGTTGCTCAGGACCTCACTGTTTCTGAGGATGGCTGTGGTAGTTTCTGGGGGAGCCCTGGTCATTATTTTGAGCATCACTTCTCGGCTCCAGTGCAGAACCCTCAGCCTGCTGGCACAGATCCTTCATCCTACTGGCACAGATTTTCTAGCTTCCACCACTGACCTTTGGGCCTTCCCATCACAGATCCATGAAACAGAATTGCATGAGATATTATTGTGGGCTCTAGGCCTCCAATTGGACTCAGGGCATCATCATGGGTCTTAAGGTGAGCTCATGCAGGATGTTGCCATGGGATCCAGGTCCTCAGCTGGATTCTTTGGGTCTTAGTATGTGGACAGGTTTCCTACATTCTTTTTGTATTTGACTCTTTGGGTAACCATTATAAAATAAAACTATAAGTTATGTGTTCTATATGTAATTGTTGTTTTCCTTGCAATCTCTGACTACAACATACTCCTACCAATATTATATGAAATTATTTATTTCCTCATGCTCTCACCAACAATGTTATCAATTTATAATCTTAGCTCCAACACTGAGGAGAAAATGCTAGCATATTGTCTTATTTGTATGTCTTTCATTATTATTAAAGTAGTTTCAGTGCTTGGCATATAGTACTGTGTAATTATTACATTCCCAAAACACTTGTTTTGGATACCATAATTTCTGATATATTGTATTATATTTGATTTCATGTTTGGCTTTTCCATATATTGTAAACTTCTGAAGGTAAGAAATAAAGTGGTTTATCTTTCCTATTTCATGTCTTTTGCCTACTTTTTTATTGGAGCATTTTAAAATTTAATTGATTTTTTTAAAGAACTCAGTGTGTATTAAGACACTAGCCAGCTATAAGCTATATGTGTCACAATATTTTCCCAAGTGTTTCATCTATCACAGAAGTATATATAAGATGATAATATTTTTCTTTTATTATAAAGGAATCTTAAGGGCTGGAGGACTCAGTAGCACAGCACCTGCCTGGCAAGCACATGACCTGAATTCAATTCCCAGTATTAAAAAACAAGAAAAGAAAACAAGAATAAATTTTAAGCTAGATACGGTAGTTCATACCTATAAACCCAGCCCTCTGGGAGGTGAAGGCAGGAGACTGCAAGTTCAAGCCAAGCTTGGGCAACTTAGCCACATAGCAAGAACTTTTCTCAAAATAAAAAATAAAAAAGGGCTGGAGACATAGCTCAATGTGAAGGTCCTAGGTTCAATCTCCAGTATCAAAAGAAAAGTCTTAAATTTTTATCTATTATACTAGTTCTTTGTCTATCCATTTTTATTTTTTAATATGACATGTTAAACAGTTTTTCTGTTTCAACAGTCCTTATAATTATATTTTATATGATTAATATATTTAACCCTTCTCTAATTGTCAGTTACTAACTCATTTACAATTTTCATTATTGAATATGTTCATGCCTTTGTTGTCATATTTTGGATGATTCCTGAAGATAGAGTCTTAGGTTCTTATCATAAAATTGATGGGCTATTCATGTTTAAGCTGCATAATTCTTAATAGGCAAATCTTGGAAGCAGCCTGTTAACAGATAAATGAAAATGTATGTGTGTATATCATCCATAAATAAGTATAAATTTGAGTTATTTGTAGAAAAATGGAGGTATCTTGAGACCATAATGCTTAGTGAAATAAATCAGATACACATGGTTCTTCTTATATGAGAAACCTGAAGTATAAATAATTTAAAGAGCATAATAAAAGATAGATGATAGAGCTTTCTGGCAAGCTGTGCAAGCCACGCAGGGTGGAGGAAGAGCCAAGTCAGACAGCACCTCTCGAGAATTGGTCATGCTGGGACTGGGAGGAGTACACCAAGAAGCCAACTAGCCAGCCTTCCTGGTAAGAGGCACAATCCATGCGGTGGGGGGGGTGGGGGGTGTGTGTCAGGTAGCACCTCCCACAAGCTGAGAATAACCACTGCCCCACCCGCATAAGCAACCAGATGGTTCAAAGGACAGGCTGAGTTGATAGCAACTGAGGTACAAAAAGCACCTGAATGCTTGTATTGTTTGGTTGAATGTGCAGGCCTGGGGCCAGCAGTCTGAGCATCTATGGGGAGGATGACAGTATGAAATGTAGCAAATATGGGGGACTTCCTTCTATCTCTTTTAATCCAATATTGTTTCCACTGTTTTATTTTGTTCCGATTAATCGTTTTGCTTTATTCAATCCTCTGTTTTGGTTGGTTTTATTCTGTTTTGTTTTGGTTTGATTTTGTTATATCTGATGGAATGGACAACTATTGTGAAGATAATAAGATATACTATGGTAGCCATTGTTGTTTTTCTATTATCCTGCTTCGAAGTTTTGTGCCAATTTCACTGCTTTGTTTTGATTGGATTTATTCTGTTTTATTTTGTTGGGTTTTATTATTTTTAAAATTTAAAAAAACTAAAAGAAGACAGATGATAGGAAACAAGGAGGTAGAGGCTTTACATATGAGAAGGGGATTCAGAGATGGAGGAATAGTAGAGGGAGAGGAGAGGGAAAGGAAATAAAAAGGACTAACATGCAGTATGTATATGAATCAACTTTCCACAGTGAATGTATCATTCTGTATAGCAAACATGTACTAACAAAAAGGTAATTTAAATAAATAAATAAATAAATTTAAAAGATTGATGAGGTATGATCACATTTATAGTACCAAAAAGACTGCAAAATATCTTTTAGAAAAGCTCAGGCTTCTGAGAAGATGAAACAGCTGTGCTTTTCTACACATTAGTATAATTAAAAATCCTAAACTTTATGTATAAAGCAAACATAAGATTCTTAAAAGTAAAAGAAGACTGCTTAACTAATTTGGACTAAAAGAGTAACCCAACAGTGAGTTCTTTCAGCTTCTTTTTGGTTCATATATCATAGACTGAATGCCACAGAAGCAGGAAACCCAAGAACACCAGTAAACATAGACCAAAAGAGCCTCAACAAAGCATGTTCTCTCTAGTCAAAAGACTAGCAAAAGGGCAGCTTAGCAGAACACAAAGCTTTAGAAAATATTCACAATGAATAATCATTATGTGCTACAAACATATACTAGTAGACTTTTTTTTTTTTTTTGATACAGAGTCTCACAATGCAGTTCAGGCTAGCCTTGAGCTCACTGGTCTTGAACTTGTAACAATCCTCCTGCCTCAGCCTCCCTAGTGTTGGGATTACAGGTGTGTACTATCATGCCTGGCTAGACATTTTAAAAGGAAAATAACCATTCTACTGCCACTAAACACCATATAAAAAACTGGGGTCCCACACCCAAAGGAGAAGCAGAGAGTCTAAACTTCTATCATCACCAAGCTGTAAAGGGCACCACTTCCCTGGCTAGGTGGCATCTAAGATTTTCACTCCCCTCAAGAGGGAACAAAGCTACACAAGCACTGTGTCAGTGGAAACCATGTGAGGAACCAGAATTTCCATTCACACTTGGTAGTAAATAGGTATCCTTTTTCTCTACTGGGGTGGTACCAGAGGGGGTCTAATAAAGAGTCAGAACATTCACCACCTTCCAGTACTGGCACACTTACTCTGTGGTGACAGTGAATTCAAGAAGGGTATCTGGACTTTTACCCTCGCTTGTGATAACAAGGCCTCACTTCCCTGTTGCTGGAATGGTGTGAGAGGAAGGCAGCTAAACCAAAAGATTACATAAGCTTCAAAGTCTTGTAACATACCCAAAGTTCCAAAATTAATTAAATATCACTAACACCAAGAACCAGAAAGACATCAAACTGACTGAAAAATGCTAAAGTTAATAGATGACACCATTAAGATGGGAGAAAGATGTTAAAATTATATTACAAAAACTTTAGAGCAGTTATTATGAGTATTCAGTGAGCATTTACATACTTAAAACAAATGAAAAAATACATAGTATTTGCAAAGAAATAGAAAAGCTCAGCAAAGAAATAGATAATATAAATAATAAAGTAGAAATTTTAGAACTGAAAAATACAATATTCAAAATAAAAATTTCAATGGATGAGCTTAACAAAAGAATGGAAGAGACAAAAGGATCAGTAAGCTAAAAATAAATAAATAAATAGGCAGCAGTTGCTGTGCACAGTGATACAGATTTGTAGTCCCAGGTACACAAGAGACTGAAGCAGAAGGATTTTGAGTTTGGTGAGTCTACACAACAAGATTCTGTGTTTAGGAAAAAAAAAAAAAAAAAAAATAGTGGCGCACTCCTGTAATTCCTGAAATTGGGAGACTGACGCAGGAGGATTGTGGCAAGTTCAAGACCAGCGTGGGCTACAAAGTGAGCTCAAAGCCAGCCTGAACTGCAGAGTGAGGCCCTGTCTCAAAAAACAAAAAACAAACAAAAAGTACAGCCTAATATGAACAGAGAGATAAATAAGATTTTAAAAAGCTTAAAGAAAAGATATATCACTGTTAGAAATCATAGAGACCATGAAAAAGTGGCACAATTTATTTCAAGTGCTGAAAGAAAATAACTATAAACACACAATCCCATATTCAAGCAGGGAATGGTGGGGCACACCTCTAATCCCAACACCAGGATGGCTGAGGCAGGAAGATTGCTGTAAGGCTAGCTTAGTCTGCATAGTGAGTGTAAAGCTGGCCTGAACTGAATAGCAAGACTCTGTCTCAAAAAACAAAAAAAGGAAAGAAACAAACCTTGGAACAGTAGACAGAAAATAAGAAAATAAAAGACTGTGAAAAGCAAAAAATAAGTAAATGTAATAGTTTTTCTTTCTCCTGTCAAATTTCCTAAATTATTTTTGACAGGAGAAGCAAAAAAAAAAAAAAAAAAAAAAAAAAAAAAAAAAAAAAAAAAAAAAAAAAAAAAAAAAAAAAAAAAAAAAAAAAAAAAAAAAAAAAAAAAAAAAAATATATATATATATATATATATATATATATATATATATATAATACTAATACAGCTCTAAATTTAAGTAGATGAAATAATTAAGAAAATGAGATCCTTAGCAATTTGCCTTACCTCTATCTTGCCAAATATTTTTACTAAGTTACTTAAAGGAAAGACGATTTTTACAATTTCCAGTTATCTTAAAGCAGGAAAGAGTCACTCAGTAAGAGACAAACAATCAAGATTCAAAATAGCCATAGAATAAAGGCTCAAATACAAAATAAATGGCATAGTTTCATATACATATTTTTGGGTGTTGGCCTAAAGTAATTACATTGACTTGCTATACTTCCCCCAGTTTATCAGAAAGATAACAGCATTGCATTTTCAGTGCTCATCAAGCTTTTCAAGGCCTTAAAAAGGAAAGCTAAACCACTAAAGATTGTTTTCCCTAAAACACTACACTAATAAATAACTATTGAACTGCTGTTTGAATAGGAATATGCTCATACACAGCACAGTATTTCTGAAAATTTCCCTATTACCTAGCCCTGGGGGGAAAAAGGCAATAAAATATAACTCACATCCATGGTTTTCTTGAATTGTAAGTTCCTTTGTTTATGGACAGCATCCATTATAAGTTCTGTCTGTAAAGAGAATGCAAGTACTATTAGTGAAAACAGAAGTTATTTATAGTTTTTCTTTTTTCTTTTTTTCTTTTTTTTTTTTTTGCAATGCTAGGGCTCAAACACAGGGCCTCACACATGCTAGGCTACCAACTGAGCTACACAAATAGCCCAGAAGTTATTATTAATACCAGTTTATCTTGAAAGCTAGGGGTTCAACATGAATTACTGCACTGAGTCATCATACCATCCAGAAGGCAGTTGTGCTATTTATTACTCTCATTTTATAAATGAGGAAGCTGCAGAACCAAGAGGCTAAGCAATGTACCCAAGGTTTACAGGCTAGTTAATGATGGTGCCCATCTTTGAACTCAGGCAGTCAGACAATAAAGCCAGAAAAATTCAGACACTTTGGAGACTCACTGATCACCTTAGAACATTCTGTTCACTAAATCTGAAATCAATAAACTCTGGTTTCAAAAGGGGAATTTTCAAATTTTTGTTAAAAGCACCATTTGTACTTAAAAGAGGGTCTCAATTCTGTAAGCTTATGTTAAATTAGGGACATAAATATTCACTTCTGTAGCTCATCAGGGACACATCTTTTATCAGTAAAGAGCCCAGGAAATAGGGGAAGAACTGTTTGTTCTTAAGAGATGCTACTACTCTATCTCACCTAACTCAGCCAAGATACAGTCCAATGAGTTCACTTAGCAGCAATTTCCCTGGCATCAATTAAGTTTTTGTCTATCACCGTAACATACAAATATAGATGGATTTTCAAGATATTGGAGGGAATGCTTGAGATGGTCTCACTTCAAGTATAAGCTTGTGGGGTACATGAAATTCCCTTGGGAACACCACAAGCAGCTCTCAGGGAACCCTCCATTTATCTTCAAACCTAGATGAAAGAGATGTACCAGAAGGTGACCTTTCAGCATTAAAGGGGGGGACAGCATAAACACAGAAGAGACAGGGTTACAACATGAGCCCCACATGGAAGAACATCCAGTAGATCCTTGTCATAGCAGGCAAGGAGCTGCAGGTTCATGTGAGCAACTATGTTTTTCTACCAGAAGGAGGAGCAAGAAAGCAGCAACCAACTCTAACCCGACAAGCATGACCCCTAAGGTCCAAGAAGCGATATGCAGTGTGTGCTCAAGGCTACTCAAGGATTTATTGATAGACACCAGATCCACCTCTGTCTGCTACACTGCCTCATCTCCCCATGTCAGTCTTCAGTTGTAGGGCAATGTTACTCATGTTGACCCCAACGAATCAAAGGTTCTCTTTTGGGTCTTCTGGGGAAAGAGTCTCTTCTAGGACTCAGAATTTCTGCTTAGACCAAATCCAGTGAAAATACGGTTGCACTACTGATAACCCAAAACAGTGCAAAACAGTTATCTCTGCTATAGAGTGGGAGAAGCAAGATGAAGAGAAAAAGGAGAAGGCATTTACAAATAAGCCAGATATCCTGAGGTAAATTATTGAAATAGCTGTTTTGTGGTCTATTTTTCTACCTATCCACTCTCAGACCACATTCTGAAAAATGGAAGCATCAGTTTTAGTTACTGAGGAGGCTTCCTGATCAGGAGATGGCTCTCTTCATAGATATCACAAAGATCTCTGGTGACCATTCGCATCTCAGCTGAGACTCTAAAACAATGTGGGCATCAGAGGACAGAATGACTGACCATGTGCTACCTTTGTCATGCTAAGGATGTTTCTGGGCTGAGGACGAAACCTCAGCACCCTCAAACATTAAGACTGCTGAGAATGAGACCCAAAGAGCCCTCTCTACCCTCCTATCTTCTAGGGATAAAACCCTCTCACTGCTTCACATGGTGGCCTTTCACTCTACTGGCCTTACCATCAACATTACTTCTTCCAGGAGTTCCTCTGCCCCATGGATAACATTCATGCTCACAATGTGTGTTCAGATGGCACCTTTCTTTCCTCAACATCATGTAAGTCTCAGCATGCTTTATCAAGAATCTGTGGCACACTAGTCTGTCTGACCATGCTCTTTGCTTAGTGACAGAAGGATAACCATGTCCATCTTGGTGTCCACCCTCAGAAAATATTGGTTGTAAAAGTGAGCAGCCATAAATTTCTTACCAGCCATTCACACACACCTTTCCCATCCCAGTGTTCTAAAATAAACCAACTCATGGTTTTCTGTGATAAGTGGAAATGGCTTAATTTCCAAGAAGTGGAAGACCAATGCATGCAGTTTAAAAAAATTAAAAAAGGAGAAGTTAGCATTGACATCTTTTCCCTAAAATTTAACTTAAAACAAAATTAAAAATACAGAAATGGTGCAACTCCAGAGACTATTATGACTCAACAAATTACAAACTGATCAATTTTGGACTTTTCAAAATTCTTAACATATTTTTCTGCTGTAGAGGGAACTTGGTGATGGCAGCAAGTTGAGCACAGGCTACTGTATAACAGAATTCAGGACTTGTTTAACTAATGTATCACAATTTGGTCTGTGCAACTTGTTAAGGGGGAAAGTTTCAGAAATCTGGTTAAGAAAACTTTCCCTGAAAAGGCCATAGCTTTCAGAGACACTTGAAAACAAGAGGAAATGACTCTTCTCTCTCCACAGCAGAAATCATGTGCATAGACTCTGGTTGTCTAAGACATTAACTTTTGAAAAATTGAAATTCCCCCAAAGAGGTGAGCAAGCATGGCGATGTCAACATAAAGTTGTGTCTGACCAGACAATGAGTATAACATGAATGCTAATTCTGTTCATAAAACAGTCTTTCAGCCAGACACACTCCTCTGGCCTAACAATGGAGAAAATGTATGTAATTGCTTGAGGTAATTTTCTTTAAATGTTCCTACCTGCCCTTCTTTCCTAGTAAGAGGTACAGAACAAGTACAAGTGTAAATTGGGAAGAAGTCAGGTGATGCTAAGAGTAAGTCATGACGTGACAATAAATGAAAGGTAGGAACACCAATGGGAGGTTACTACCCAAGCCAAGTGTTATGGCTTGTACAGAGATGTCCCCAAAGCCTCATGTGGTTATAGGTGGAACTTTTGGTGGTGGATGGCTCTAGTGTGTGATTCTGGGAGTAAGGATGTGATGCTGGGATTGATTCATGGTGCAATGCTAGGGTTTGGGAGTAAATGCTACCCACCCTAAGGGCAAGTAGCCTGGGTAAAATATAAGGAACAGAGAAGGCTGCTGTGGTCATTGCTTGTTTGCTTGTCACTTTTCACTTGCTGCTTGCTGCCTTCTGCCTGCCTGCTCTGTGATGCCCCTCTTCTATGCCACCCTGCTTTGGAGCCAGCCAACTATTAACCGAAACTTCTACAAACTAAGAGCCAAATAAACTTTTCCTCCTTTAACTTCAAGTGTCAGGCATTTTGCCTCAGCAATGAGAGAAAAATAACTTAGGCACTGGGCATGGTGGCACATGCCTAAAATCCCAGTACTTTGAGAGGCTAAATTAGTTTGAGCTTAGCTTAGACAACTAAGTGACTTAAGTAAGAACCTATCTCAACATTAAACATTAAGAAGGGATGGTGAAGAATGTCAGAGTGAAAGCCATGTGTTCAATCCCAATACACACACACACACACACACACACACACACAACTGTTACCAACACAAAATGTCAGGGGCCACCAAAGAAACCAGTCCCTGACTCCAACTCAGGAGCGAAGGCAAAGTTGCCAAGTTTGATGTAAGGTACAGGCAGATTTAAGAGTTGGCTCTGTGTTGGATACATATCCTGCAGATAACCTCTGGGTACTAAAAAGTCAGGACACAGAAAGGGTCCCAAAGGGGCCTCCAAGAAGGGTAAGTCACCAGAAGCCCACAGAGCTGACCTGGGAGACCTAGATAGAAATCTTTTGGAGCTACATAAGGATGACTTTGTGCCCCGGTGAGCCAGGTTTCAAGTCTTAAATCCTGGAAGGGTCCTAGATGACTACCGAGTAAAGCTAAAATATCCAAAGCTTTCAAAACAAAATGGAAAGGAGTCAGAATTGTGGATGGTTCAATCTAAGTAATACTTTGTTATGCCCCTAGACTTCTTGTTTTAGTCCCTACAGTTTCCCAAATATTTGCCAGTTCTATGACCTCTTGTTGACTCTCATGTCCTTCCATGTAATTAGAATAAAGCCTCTCAATGAAAAACAGCCTATTCATAGCTTTTATGAAGATAAAAACTACTTGGACTTCCCAGGGCCTCTGTTTCTTTATTGGTAAAACAGGATTACTCAATATGTGAGGAAATTCAGGGGCAGTATGAGTCTCCTCAAGTTCCTTGCCCTCATCTCTCTCATTCCTTACCAGCAGAAAGAGAATGATCTGGGAGTCCACCAGCTGGGATCTGTCTGGGGCTTATGTGTGGTATTGCTTTAGTAATAGCAGCACATGTAAAAAGAAGGGGTGGCCCCTGAATCCTGCAAACATTTTAAGGAGGACAGACCTGGGAGCAAAAATGGATACAGAGACACAATCACCTAGATTGAGTCTTCACATAGGACTTTAATAAATCACTTCAGGCTACAAAAAAGCATAATTTTGTGGGGGTGGGAGCAGAACTACGGAGTTTAAATAACAGAAAAGCCCAGGGTTTTCTGCAGAAGGAAGGGTGACACACAATTCCTACCTTTTTCCGTTGTAGCTTCTGCTTTTCCCTGAATTCTTCCATTTTCCTGGCCTCTTCTCTTAGAGTCTGTGCAAGCTGAATGTGACACTGAGCGATACTGTCCACTTCTGCAAAAATATTTTTTAATAAAACAATAATCAAGCTCTATTATATCTAAATTCAAATACACAAAAGTATAAAAATTATAGATGCATAATCACAAAAGATGAAAGTTAAGTATGAAAATCATCTGGTCACCAGCATTTATTAAGCTCTTTCCTGTGCCCAGCATGTCCCTGGTCACCAAATCCAAGACTAAAAGCTCTTATCTTAGCCTCCTACCTCTAACTATTACTAACCAAGCATACGGCCAGTGCTGGGGAAAAAAAAAAAAAAACACAGCCAAGGTTCATCTCAGACACTTGCATCCCAGGATACATTCCTAAAGCAATCTTAATTTCAAATGTGAGTCTTCATTTTCTTTAAACAGCATCTTGGGATCTTTCCATCTGTAACTTCTCAGGAACCTGGGCTTTTATGTAAAAAGTCATGCAACAAAAGTTTGCCTTCCAGTAGTTACTATTGGCTAGAAAGACTTGGTCTTTCTCCCCTTATTTTCAAAAATCTTTACAGTGATGATGTCTTGCCTTTATAATAGACAAAATATGCTTTTAAATTTTTCTTGTTCTATAAAAACAAATTAAAGCATGGTATTAAAAGCAGAAGATGTCCAGACATGGTCTATAATCCTAGCACTCCGGAAGTGGAGTCAGGAGGATCGCTGCAAATTCTAGGCCAGCCTGGGCTATATAACAAGACTCTGCCTCAAAACATACATACATGCATGCATGCATACATACATAAATCTAGAAAGGCTGAAAGATCTTATGTAAGAAAAAAAATTTTACACTTGTGCTGTCCAAATAACCTTGAAGACACATGAAGAAAACGGAAAAATACTTGCAATTTATATAATGAAGAGAAAATACTTACATTAAATGTCTTAAATAAAAAGAATATTTATTTCCTAGTAGTCAAAAATCATTTAAAGAACATGAAATCTAGAAAAGAATAAGTAAGTGGCTAATATGCAATTGGAAAATATATTCAGTCCTAAAACTACTAAATATATGTAACATTTTAAAACCCAGGATATGTCATTTTTACCTTTAAGTTTTGTAAAATTTCAAAAGCAAGAAAATTCTGGGTATTGATGAACATAGTAAGAAATGATCCTGTTGGCAGGGAAAGAATCAGCATAACTTTTTTGGAGAAAATATGATATTTTGTTGAGTCAAAATTTTAAATGGAAAAGAATAAGGCAGAGATGTTACAGAAATATGTACAGCATCTTCTTGTACAAAAACTTACTCATGTCTATCTATATATGCGCCTGCTAAGAAAATGAGAGGGAAAGACCTGTAAATGCATAGAAAAAGGTCTGGAATGATATATATCAAGCTGTTAACATGATTAAAATTTGACATTTTTCATTTAAGAAATAAATGCTCTGGGTCTATCCCACAGATTCCGAACCCCTGCCACTACTGCTATTTATGTTTATGAATAAATATATATATGTATATAATTCATTAAATGCCTGCTGGTATGTTTATCAATAAGTGCTTATTATTGAGAAGTGAAATTCTAGTGTTACCATTTCCTTTATAGTTACACGTTGGATTTAAATATATATTTTAATATAAATATACATTGTGCAAATATGAAGAAAATAAAACCTTTTTGAGAGGAAAAAAAATAATAGTAAAATGTAAATAATTTAGGTGACTCTCCCTAAAGTTTCTTGACCCATACAAGTGACCTTACAGTGTATAAGAAATATGAAAAAATAGTATCATTACCTTCAGAAATGGATTAATTGATGAATTAAAGAGAGAAGACACCATCTATTGAAAAGTTGTGAGAGGATTATTTATCCTCTTAGCTAGCTAATATTTATGATATTATGGTATATATATTTTGAGTTTCCCTCCCCAAGGAGGCTTATAACTCCCTCCCCAAGGAGGATCATGGAAATTCTAATCTTCCCCTGCTTAGGTGACCATAAAGAAATTCTCTTATGTGACTGCCTGATAATAGGTTGTGAGGTCCTCCTCAATCCAGAGAATTCCTGCCCCATTCCCTGGAGAAAATAATGCTGCTAGAGAAGCCAAGAAGAACCTGAATAGACAGGCCTTGTTGAGGCTCCCCACTTTGTGCATTAGAAAGCAAGCCTGTTTGAGGGTGTCAAGTCTGGGAGTAGGGGCAACTACTCTGGGGATGGCAGGATTCAATAGGATACCCATTCTGGTTTGATTATTAACTGCCTTTGAAGTCCTATAATGTCTCCAATGTTCGGTTTTTATTAATAATGCAATGTACCACTAAGTTTAATTATACTATGCCTGACGATATAGACAATTTTATTGAAAATAACAGGAGACATTACAGTGACAACTGTAGATCACCTAGTATTGTGGTTTTATATGTCCTCATTTCGTGTTTCTCTAGGAATTTGTATTGTTGACTTGTTTTGGTTTGTTTTTCCCTCTAATACAGAAAGGCTAGGTATGCATGTAGAGACTTATACATGTGTAGAACTTCTAAACAGTTTATGAGAATTGATTATAGTTATTATAAAAAAAAAGAGGAAAGGAAAGTATTCTAAAGGATATAACTGCATGTATGTTTGAGTGTGTAGGATTGATGACCATAATATTAAGTTTTTTGTTGGATAGATGAACAGAGCTGATTGCAGTCTCACTGTTTAAATGTCTACTTTGTATGCTTTACTTTTGTAACTTGAACAACTACTTCTAGGAGGAGAATATGTAATTGTCAACTAGTGATTTCTTACTGGTTTTTTTTTTTTTGAAATTTTGTATTATTTCTATCCTCTTTCTGTTTCATTTTTTCTCTAAATAAAAAAAAAATAATAATAATAATAATAATAATAAAAAGAAAAGAAAGAAAGCCTATGCAGTGGAATCTCCATAGAAACCCCAGAGGACAGGGTTTGAAAGCTCCTGTGTGGGTTCAGGGAGGGCAGTGTGGCTCAGACAAGGCAAGGGCACTTCATGGCCCTCTCCTATATCTCACCCTGTATGACTCTTCTTCTTCAGTATCCTTGATAATAAATCAGCAAATGTAAGTAAGTGTTTCCCTGAGTTCTGTGAGCTATTCAAGTTAATTAATAGAGTCAAAGAAATGGTTGTGGGAACTCTGATTTTTGCTAGTTAGTAAGAAGTACCCATAAAACAAGCTGGGGCTTGCAACTGACATCTACGGTGGGTGTGGGAGGCAGTTCTGGGGATGAGCCCTCAACTTGATTTGTCTGCTCCTGTCTCCTAGTTGATACTGTGCAAAAAGAACTGGATTAGCAGATACCTGACTAGCTGGCATCTAAAGCAAAAGAGATGGCTTACTTGCCAGGAGAAACTGTCATACATTTGGCTTCTGGGCTGATTGGTGTGGCGAGAGAGTAGAAAAGACCAACTGTATTTGTTGTGGCAGCATGTCACTCAGCAGCTACAGAAACACTTCACATGTCACACCATGTCTGTTAAAGTCATTAGCTTGGAGACTCCAAACATTTAGGACAAAAAGCCTCAGAAATGGACTCTTAGTGCCTGGGACCACTAAGGCCAGATAGGATGAACTCCATATTGGACTTGTAACCAAAGATCAATAAAAAAACAAAAACAGAAAGACTAAGAAAACATGCTGAGGGCACCATGACTTGTGCTTTCCATTTGACCTCGAGACATGGGGTCAAATAAAGAATTGGCCATTTGAGAAAGTGAAGATGGCCACACAGGAAGAAAATTGTTTCCTCCCTGCAAAAAGATACAGGAAGTAGAGCTTCACCCCAGCAGAAAGAAATCCTGACAATTCTGACATTGCATTTCTAAAGACTTTCAGTTTCCTCTTACAATCAGCTTTTACTATTCTCAAGAAGCATGGTAAAATTAGAATGCCCATGTGAAATAAGAAAAACGTCCAAAACACGATGGAGCTCCCTCTCAAGGAAGCCTTTTTTCTAAGAGGGCAAAGGAGAAGAATGGGAGTTCTGTTATTTCTAGAACATAGCATCCTGACTTTGAAGAGAAATGAAGATAAAAGAATTAAAGAGACAGTCGAATGTGGTGTTAAAAAATTACCTCAAACTTTCTCAGGCAATCAGCCTGGAAAATTGTAAGTGCTGATGCAAAGTCTTGACTTATGGTGCCTTTGATGCACTCAAGAAACATGTAGTATGTGGTGGAACAAAAGCATTGGTGCCCAAAGATACACATCTGTAAATTCTTGAGAAAAGGTGGTAGCTGATGCCAGGGATGGGGTGAGAAAGTATTATGATTTGGATCTAAAATGTCCCCCCAAAGTGTACAGAAGTGAGGCTTTTGGAAGGTGGCAGGGTCACAAGATGCTACACTTATTGGTGGATTCATCAATGATGAGTTCTCAGCTGACTGTGCTGTTGGGAGGCCCTGGTTGAAGGAGTGTCACTAGGGACCCAACCTGGGGATATTCTTAGGCCTGGCTCCTCCCTTCTCTCACTGCTGCTTGGCTATTTTGAGTTGAGCAGCTTTCCTCCATCATGGCCTTTAATTATGCCATTTCTGCCTTTGAGCCAGCCTGAAGTGGACACAAGAAACCAAAATAAACCTTTTCTCCTTCAAGTTTTACATGTCAGGCACTTTGTCCCAGCAATAGAAAATGACTAACACAAAGAATTAGGTTCGTGCTCTGAGAACCTGCAACATTGACAATGTAGACAGAGAAGGGCAGAGAAAGGGACAATTGAGTAACTGGAAAAGCAGGAGGGTCAGATGGGATTGATAGGTTCTGCTAGCCTGGGGTTTAACTATTTGTAACATGACATCCACCCAGCTTGGTACCAGAGAAACAACTTCTTTCCAAGAGTAACGTCTATGTTCTCCTTCTCATTCCAGAGATAAACCTCCCTGCTCCCTTTTTGCATGTGCACTAAGCCCTCTCCAATCCCAAGACTCCACAACCACCCAAGCCCCCACTCTCATCCCCCAGTAAATCTTTCTGTTTCCTGTTTTACACAGGCAGATGCTCTTTCAAATCAGCAGTTGATATGTCATTGTGCCTACCTCCCAAACTCCTCCCCCAGCCAAAACTGATAAAAGTAGTCCCACTTCTTTGTTCTTGTTAAGACATCCCTATAAAACTCTCTCTCCCATGCCCACATTAAAGGCCTCCTCCTTTGCCCCCTTCTAATATCTCTCATTTTCTCTGTACTGCTTCAGATTGAGCATCAAAAATACGCAATCAGGATGAAAGCTTCAAGACATAAGGAATGCTCAACAGTGGTGAATGCTACTGAAGAGTCAAGAAGAACAGTGGAATTGTCCGCTGGACTTAATGTCACAAAGATTATTAGTATCCTTGGAGAGGGCAGTTCCAGATGATTGGTGAGGCCACAAACCAGATTAGAGTGAGAGGTGAGAATATCAAGACAATGTTTCATTGTGGCTTCTTGTAATTGAAGATTTCTTCTGCATAAAAATGATAGGGAGGGCCGGGGATTTAGCTCAGTGGCATAAACACCTGTGTGGCAAGCGAGAAATCATGAGTTCAATCCCCGGCACCCAAAAAAGGGTGGAGGGGGGATCCAGGCATGGTGGTACACACCTGTAATCCCAGCTCTTAGGAGAATGAGGCAAGAGGACCGCTGCAAGTTCAAGGTCAGTCTGGGATACACAGTGAGTTCAAGTCAACCTGAATATATAGTGAAATCTTGTCTCAAAAAGACCAAAGGGTGAGGGGGAAGGCTGAGGATATGGGAGAAATGGAGAGTCATTTACAACACTGTTCCAATGCCTGAAGGCCTGCAGAGTTGCCTCTGGGAAGAGGAAACCAGACTGCTAGTAAGAACATGCAAGGGATTAGGCTGGTAGACATGTCTGGCCGAGGCAGGTGTTGTGACCATGTTTCTGAGCTGTAATGAAGCAGGACACACTATCCTTAAGGATATTTTTCCCAGTGTGGTTCCCACTCCATGGCCTTGGCATCATCACTTGGAAATTTTTGAGTCATGCAGAATTTCAGGCTCCACTCCAGACTTTTTGAGTCAGAAACTTGGGGGAGGGGGCAGCAATCATGTTAATAACCAGCCCTCCACATGGTTCTGATGCTCACGCACGTGTGAGAGGCCCTGCTCTAAGAAAGCCAGAGACACATCTGCTACACAGGTGCGGGGCCCCTCCAGCTCATTTCAACTCTACAGAACTCACCTCAGGAGTTGCTCTAAATTTTTTCACCACACAAGAAATTATTCATCAAATTTAAACTTGCCTTTGATAACAGTTGTGGAGCTTACCAAGGACGGCAAACAGTTTTTAAAAATCACTTACGCTGCTTGAAGACTTCAAGGGCCCTCTTCAAGGTGCTGAAAAAGCAAGCATACATATGATTTCAATTCTGGCAATGATCTATGGAGTCATTATAATACCTCTGCATGCTTCTCTGTGCCACATCTTAACTTAGAGCCCACACACTTATCTTTGCAGTGAGCTTGAGAAGATGGCAAAACATGCAGACCTCTTAAGCCCGATTTCCTTAAACCCTGGCATAAGCAATTCTTCATTGTTTGCCTTGATAGTACAAGGTGCCAACACTATGCTTCATTTTCTCCAGTGATAACACAGGAATCTTTCTCCTAAAACCAGTTGTTGTTTAAAGTACAGCAATTAGAATCACAAAAATAACACAATAAAGAAGAATTCAAACTCTTGCTCCTGAATGCCTTCTTTTTATTCATTCAATCATCAATGGGCCAAGCATTGTGTCAGATATTGGTGATTCAATACAAGACAGGCATCATCCCAAACCTTAGCATCTACTGGATGATACAGACATTAAACAAATTATGTTAGTTTTTCTATTGCTGTGTAACAAACCCAGCAGTATAAAATAATATATACATATTATCTCATGGTATATGTGGAATAACAGTCGCTGGATTCTGTGCTTAGAGTCTCACAGACTGCAATCAAGGCTTGGCTACACTGCATTCTCATTTGCAGGCTTGACAAGGAAGAAATGCCTCAAAGTTCGCTAGAAGCTAAAGTTAATATTTTATTCTCACCCTAAACAAACCTCCAAGAATGTTTTAATTCAAAGCACTCTTCTTGCCAAACCATGTTACTACTAACCATATATTTTTGTTATGTTTAGTTACTACTATCAAATATTTTGTTGTTTTTTGAGAGTTTCTCTATGTAGTTCAGACTGGTTTTGAACTCATTATGTGGCCCAACTTGGCACTGAACTAACAACAGTAATCCTCCTGCCTCAGCCTCCCAAGTGCTGGGATTACAGGTGTGTACCACCATGCCTGGCATTATCCATCTTGTTTTTTAAATCCCAAAAACTGACATAAATACTGTTTCTTCATAAACTTTAGACTTACTCGTATTTGTGATATCATTTGCTCACTATTGTTTCCTGAAATTTAGACCCTTTTTTCCTAGTCTATTTTCCTTCTTCCTGAGAATATCATTTAAAAGTACCTTTACTGAAGATCCATTTTAAATTTTTGGTTGCCTGAACAATTTTCATTTCAAAATTTTCATTTGTCTAAGAACATATTTATTTTTTCTCCTTTCTTAACAAAATAATTTCTCTGAGTATACAATTCCAGGTTGATAATTATTTCCTCTTAGTACCTTAAAGATAGAAATTGCACAGCATCTGGTTTCATTGTTAGTGTTGAAAAATCAGCAGTCATTCTAATAAATAAATGTGCCTTAATGTTTGTTGTTTGTTTGTTTGTTTGTTTGAGACAGGGTTTCACTATGCATTTCAGGCTGCCCTTGAACTCACTTTGTAGCACAGGGTGGTCTCAAACTCAAAGTGATCCTCTTGTCTCAACCTCCCAAGTGCTGGGATCACAGGGATGTACCACCAGGTCCGGCTAAATGTTCATTAATGCATAATCATTCTTTCTGCATACCATTACACTGTTTCTCATTCTGAGTCTTACTCAGTTTGAGTACCCTTACGTCATCATGAATTTATCATTCTTGAAATTTGTTTTGCTTCCTGAATCTGAGGATTTATGGCTCCATCACTTCTAGAAAATTCTCAACTTTTGTTGCTTCAAAGATTTCTTCTTATGCCAGGGATGTAGTTTAATGGCACAGCGCCTACCTGGCAAGGTCCTGAATTCGGTTCTGGTACCCACACAAAGATTTCTTCTCCTTCTCTCTATTATATCATCTGGAATTCTGATTAAATGTGTATGGTACATTATTTTACTCTCCACATCTCTTAATTTTTTCCTTTTTTTGTTATTCTTTGACTTTTTAAAAATAATTTTTAGATTTTATTAGCACTTGTTTTTCCTGGGTAAGTTCTGGGTGATTTCATTTTCTAAATTTTATTGTTTAGTTGACAAATAAAGATTCATATTTACTATGTTTTACATGACATTTCAGAATGTGTACACCCTGTGGAATGGCTCAGTAGAGCTAATTAACACACACATTACTTCTACAGACCTGCTATTCTTTGTAGTGACATTTAAAATACACTCTGTCAGCAGTTTACAATACAATACAATTCTTTGTTGTAAATTATAATAACAATGTTATACAACAGATCTCTTTACCTTACTTCTCCCATCTGAAATCTTCCTTCTTTTGACCAACATCTGCCTAACCATGACTCCAGGCCCTAGTGATTTTTTTCATTTCAAGCATTCTTGGAGACTTCTAAAAGGTATGTCATGTATACATTAAGTTCACACGTTTTGTTTTCTTTCCTTTGTTCCATCCTTCCTTCTTTTCCCTTCTTTCCTTCCTCCCACTTTCCCTCCCTCCTACCCTTCCTTCCTACCATCCTGCCCTCTCTCCTTCCTATTTTTCAGTTCTGGGGATTGAGCCCAAGGGAGTTCTACCACTGAGCTGCATCCACAGCCTTTTATTTTTCTCTCTTTAAGACAGTTTCTTACTAAATTGTCCTGGCAAGTCCTGAACTTGTGATTTCCCCAATGCTAGGATTACAGGCACATGCCAACCAACCTGACTCACTCTTTTATTTTCTTTAAACATATTATACAGGTTTGATTTTGAGATCTGTTAATTCAAGTCCCTGCATATCTCTTGTTGCTACTTATTGCCTCTTTTGACTCATATTCATTATTTCCATGTGTGTACAGTGCACAATGAGCTCAGTGTGCATTGTGGGTCTTTAGAAAGGGTTTGCACTCATGTTTGCTAGGTAAATAGTAAATACTTGACCACCTAGGACCACTTTAAACTAAATTTTTAGATTAGGATTCTTCAGACTGCCTTAATGAAATTTGGTAATGTAGCATGTCAACCCTTGTCTGTTCCATTAGGAGCTCTGAGGGGACACTGGTGCAAAGCACTGAACCAATTATGAAGCCTTTCAAAGTGTAGGTTCCTATTTGATATGAAGCCAGTCTGTACATGAGGGAGAGTGTTTCAAAGTAGATACCACATCCTGGTCATTTCTATATTCCCAAAGTATTCAGTGAGTGGTTGAAGAATAATTATGGTGCAAAAATCTCACATTGGTGGTAACTAAAAAACTGTACAAAGATATTTCTCATAACTACTATAAACCCTAAAATACATAAATATATAATTGTATAGTTATATTATGTAATAATTATTTTATTGAAAATATATTCTATATATGAAACAAGAAGTCCTTCTATTACATTTCTAGCATAAAATTATATATAACCTTTATGCAAAAAAGTATGTATATAACAAATTTCAAGGAAAATGAAATATTAATGTTAGGTTGTAGCTTCCTGGTTCATTTAAGTCTTCTTTTTGTTTATCTATATTTTTTTCACAATTTGAAGTAAGATTAAAATTATTTTCAACTAAACACACTGCAGCTCTCTGGTCAACTTGATCTGTAAAAGTGATGGGAGCTTGAGACAGTCTTAGCCAACCCGGAAACGTGAAAGACACACAGCACCTACTTGATCTCCGACTGTCCACATGGCTTCTTCCTAGACAGGCTGAGCAGATCCTTGCCATATTTTTCTTCAATCGATGCCCTAAGGGAAACAGAAGACAGGACCATGGGTCTTACTCAGAGCTGACCCTTAGTAAATACATCAAGCACTGTCCCTGAAGGCAAAATTGCCCTTCACAGCAGTAACTCAGGCACAATGCCATTCTTTAAAACGTAAATCTGCCTTTAAAATGAGGAAGAATTACAAAAACAACAGTGGCTTTCACCTATAACATGGTATTTTCCAGATAAAAGTCTCAAGCATAGACATCACAACAAAATTAAGCTTTTGTTATTGAGATAAGGTCTAAATAACAGGCTGGACTTGAACTCCTGGGCTCAAGTGATCCTTCTCCCTCTGCTTTCTGAGTGGCTGGGACCATAGGTAGAGGCCACTGAACCCGACTTGAGCACTTTTTTTTTCTTTTCTTTTCTTTTCTTTTTTCTTTTTCTTTTTTTTTTTTTTAATCGATACCAGGGATTGAACTCACGACCAACCGCACAAGGCAGGTGCTTATGCTGCTGAGCTAAATCCCCAGCCCCTTGAGCACTTTTTTTTAAGTAGAGAAAGAATTACATCCAACAAATGCTGCACACAGGGGCCCACACCTCCTCTACTGCCCGTAAGTGGGTCTTTTACCATTCTGCGGAGTTCTTCACTCATAGTCACTTCAAATACACGACTAATCCATACCAAAGAAAAGGGAATAACAGGATATAAACTCTGCAGCCAACGTGTCTCACAAAATGACTGCTTGTTCCTCAGGGTCACAGCATCGGTCTGAAGCACACAATTTCCCCTCTTCCTTTCCCCTCTTCCCACTGGTCTCTCTCAGCAGCCTTATCCAGCCCATAGTATTAGGTTAAGATGGTTTACACTCTTTCTCTTTAATCCACTCCCTTTCTTCACCTTTTTCAAAATTATAAGTACTCTGATTGATGTGTTTTGAATTTTTTTTAGTTTTTTTTCTCCTTGAAATAAAATGGACTTTAAAAAATAAATAAAAATTTTTAAAAGTTATATGAGTAATAAATTAATATACTTTTACTGAAAAAGATTTAAACAACACAAAGCATATTATTAGTATGGGCAGATCCACCATGTTTGAAATATGTAATTTGCCACAGGGTCCCTAATTTGTTGCCAGTTTTTTATTACTACCAAAAAAGAAAGGAAGAAAAGCAAACCACTAAATGAGTATCTTTGGATATATATATATCCATGGGTATTCTGGTAATGTCTAAGAGTTCTGAGAAAGCAGATTTACTTGCACTTTAAAATTTGAAAAATTATACCAAATTACTCTCCAAAGATGCTGTCTCAATGTGTATGTCCACCAAAAGCTTCCATTCCCAAGAACCCTCATCCACACTGAGGTGTTTTTTCTTTCTTTTGTTACTTTTTTTGTTTCTCTCTCTCTCTCTCTCTCTCTCTCTCTCTCTCTCTCTCTCTCTCTCTCTCTGTGTGTGTGTGTGTGTGTGTGTGTGTGTTAGGTGAGTTTAAACCATTTTAACCTAATACTATGGGCTGGATAAGGCTGGAGTTGGGATCAAAAGTGAAGCTGCTCAGAGAGACCAATGGGAAGAGGAGAAAGGAAAAGGGGAATTGTGTGCTTCAGGCAGGATCTTGCTTCTCACTATGTAACTCAGGCAGGCCTCAAGCTTGCAGTGATCCTCTTGCCTCAGCCTCCCAATGCTGGAATTCCAGGTCTAGCTGGCTTTTGGATTTTGAGTCTCACAAAATTTTTCAATTTATCGGGATGAGGAGTTACTGCCTACGTGGCCCTGCCCCTGGTTCTTTGGCATTGGCCTATAGTATTTTTTATGACCCTTAGGCAATCTCAGTGTTGGTATATCAGGAAAAACAACTGGTTAGAACAATTATGTCACTTTGGCTAAAGTGATACAATCAGCAAAAACAATGGCATCAAACACAGCCTAGAAAATGACAAACTGTGGTTAACTATTAATTTGCCACCTTTTAGCCATATGAACTAGATTTGTGGTTATATAATAAAATTAGAACTAACCTATAAATAAGCCCTCAATATAGTGATTTTACTCTCAGGAGAAAAAATTTAAAAAGAGCTAGGGGGAAAAACAGAAACAGAAGAAGAGGAAGAGATTAGAGGCAAGGCTGCAGGGAAGGAAGACAGTGAGTCCTCACTCTCTGCCGCTCCATTCCATCCCTGAGGGCAGACCTGCTTGAAGTCAGTGAGTTTGTGATATGAGCTTCACCCATTGCATCCTGGAGGGTGAGTTGACTATAAGAATATAAACTGAAGGGAACCCCAAGACCCAGGACAACAGCCTGGTGCACAGATGCACAAAGAAACCAAGATCAGGTCCATATCCAACACGTCTCTGGGATGCAACATAGATTCTAGCATAGAACTATAAACACCAAAAGAAGAAAGTGAACATAGATGCCCCTATGAGCCTGCCAGCAGCCATCAGGGACCAGTAGCTAGTTCTGGTGATGAGAACCAGCCAGCCAATCTGCCATGCATCCGCCACCACTGGGGAGCCTCAGAATAGCTGCACATGTCTGGAGAAGCCAGTCTTCCACCCCAATGCTCCTCTTGGAACCTAGGATAGGAAAAACTCAGGTGCCTGACCCACTCCCTTACACTATGGATGGACAACCAACACAGAAATTGCCTGGGACCCCACAACCTGCTTGTCTGGAAGAACCCAGAAAAATGTCAAGATAAAGAAGCAAAAGGAAGTCTCTGGCCTCCAACCCATGCAGAGCAAGTCCAGGAGATGAAAATATGGGAGAGATTTGAAGTCACACACCTAAAGTTTCTAAAGTGATAGCAACTGAAGTAAAGAAACAACTTCATGAGTCTATAAAAGAAATTAGATCAGAAATGCTATTTCAGGGGCCAGGGATTTAGCTGAGTGGCACAAGCACCTGCCTGGCAAGCACGAGGTCCTAAGTTTGATTCCTGGTATGAGAGAGAAAGAAAGAGAGAAAGAGATGAAAGAAAAGGAAAGGAAAGGAAATCTCAGGTAAAAGAAGAAATAAAAAACATAATAAAAGAATTGCCGAGCATATCTAAAGAAGACATGGATAAAAAATAGAGAAGCATAGGAAAATGAGAGAAACCTTGAATGAACAATATAAGAAAGATACAGAATGCATGAAAAAGATTTAAAGATATCCAGGAAATTAAAAACTTGATCAAAAGCTGGCAAAATCACTTGAAAGAAACTGAAGATAAACTTTCAGACCTTGAAGACAGCTAACGGAAAGATCTCTTAAAAATAACAAGGAACCAGAAAATAACAATTCAATAGCTGCAAGACAGTGCAAAGAAAAATAATTTAAAAGTGGTAGGTGTCAATGAAAAAACAGAGATCAACACAAATGAAATAATAAGACTATTTACAGAAATAATAGCAGAGAACTTCTCAAGCATGGGGAAAAGACCTGACATACAGATAAATGAGGAATATAGCGCTCCAACTAGCCATAACCAAAATAAATCTACACCCAGACATAATAATCAAGATCCCAGAAATTCAGCACAAGAACAGAATATTAAAGGCTATTAGAGAAAAGAAACAGATCAACTATAAAGAAAAACCCATCAGAATGATAACAGACTTCACAACACAAACCATCAAGTCAAGAAGAGTGAAGTATTTCAAGTCCTGAAAGAAAACAACTTCCAATCCAGATTGATGTACCCCATAAAAATATCTTTCAAAATTAATGAATAAACAAGATATTTCCATGACAAAGAACAACTGAAGGAATTCATGGCAACCAACTCTACAAAGAATATTAAAGGATATTCTAGAGAGAAAAAAATGACCACAGTTCTAGTAACAGCAGCAGAGGGGGATCACTAAGCAGGGCAAGCAGTTGAATGGAGGAGAAAAGTAGAGAGCCAATGGCAGGAAAATAGAAAGGCAGAGATAAGCCAGTACATGTTGGCCATAGCCATTAATGTAGATGACCTGAATTTACCAACAAAAAGAAACACAGGCAGAGTGGATCGGGAGACAGGATCTAGCAATATGCTTTATACAGGAAACACATATGACTCAAAAGTAAATTTATAAACTGAAGCCAAAGAGAAAAGAATGCTCCATGTGACAGGGAATAAGAAAACACAGGGTAGTATGCTCATCAACCACAGAATGGATAAGATATGGCATTTTTATACAATGGAAAGCTACTCAGCTATAAAGATAACCTGGAGACTCTTGTAGGTAAATAGATGCAACTTGAGATCATGCTTATGGATAAAATGGTTCAGAGTCATTGTGTTCCCTAATATAAGAGACTGAGGGAGTTAGTGGGATCCAAAATGCACAATGGATATTGTGCAAGTGAAAGCGGAGAGGCATCTGAAAAGGGAAGGTGGTAGCCATTGTTAATATCCTATTATCTTGTTTTGAAGTCATGTATTGTTTTCATTATTCTGTTTTGTTTGGTTTGGTTTTTTTATATTGGATGGTATGGGCAGCTATTTCAAAGACAACTTAAGTATATTATGGTAGCCATTGTTAATTTCCTATTATCTAGTTTAGAAACCCTATATTACTTTCACTGTTTTATTTTGATTGACTTTATTCTATTTTGTTTCATTTGATTTTATTATGTCTGATGCTGTAGGTAGATATTTTGAAGACAAGGCATTATGGTAGCCATTGTAGATTTCCTATTGTCTTGTTTTGAAATCCTGTGTCCTGTGAACTGTAAAATTTTGATTGGTTCTATTCTGTTTGGTTTGGTTTGGTTTGGTCTTATTCTCTTCAAAAAAAATAAGAAGAAGCAAAGCTGGAGAACAAAGGAAGACCACACAAATTTTAGGAAACTGGTGAAGAAGACAGGAGGGAAAAAGAGAAAAAATAAAAACAAGAACAGAACAGGAAAAAAAAAACCCCAGAAACAATGTTCATACTCATACAAAAACAAGATCCAGAAAAAAAGGGAGAAAAAGAAGAACAAAATGTCTACTTCAGAGCATGTCTCTGCTGTTACTAGAAGACAGAGTAGGCAGGCAGAGGCCAGATTAATTCTAGCAAACGAGGCTTGGGAGAAAGCACAACTTGTCAACTCTTTCTGCAGTGAGGTTTCTCCCTCTCTTCATTCTCCCCATGGCTTCAATTCTCACTTCAGGTCCCTCCTGGGTCCTGGAGACCTACCTCCCTTTTCCTTCTCCTCACATCGCTATATTCTGGCATCTGTACACTGGATCTCATCAAGACTATTTCTCTGCTGTTCATCACTCTACCATCTACCTAGAAATCTCTCTTTTTTTAGAAATCTTGAAACTTATTCTCAAATTCCAGCCACTGCAGTCAACTGTGTCCATTGCTCCATTCCACTGGTGCATTTCTCTACGGAGGCCTCTGTGGTCACCGGTAGTCACTATGCATCTGCAGGTTCACGCTGCCCCTCCCACACAGTAAATCCTGGACAACTTTTTATTTTGATGTCCTGTTGATTCAGTAATGGTTCAGTAATGCTCAAAATATTAATTGTTTTGACAAAATAAACATATTGAACTTGGGCTAAAATCAAACTCTGGCATACAAGTGTGATACAACTTAACAGGAATCATCAATTCATCCATAAATATTATAAGAAATAAACATACTCACAGATTGGGAGAAAACAAACAAGTGTCTTAAAGCATATTCATGGAATTAGTTTCTAATGTGACAAAAATGTATTAACTTAAGGTGCTGATTAGCTTGTCCTATCCTAGATAGGTATTGAGAAATGATAGTCTTTAAACAAGCCATTCCAGTCATGATGAGGTGATGGATGAATACATGCATAAATTTAGAGCACTATTTTCAAAGTTAATTCAAGTAAAGAGAGCAATTCCTCTTTCAGTGTGTAGGTAGATCATTAATTATGAGCTACTCAAATATGCACAGGTTATTACAGGAAAAGTTTAAAAGGTCTGATAACTTGAACTAGGTTTTTAGGAGAATTCATCTACTTAGACCTTTCATATGCCTGCCATAAACGAGGCTGAAATTGTAGCATGGCTGCCCACAGCAATGACCAGCTCACATTAGAGCTCTGGCTGATTTCTGATCTAATAATTCATGCTAGTGTTGATGTATTTTGGTCAGGAGGGTATGAACAGGAAGAATTACGCAACATGCTTTATTTTAAATGCCGATTCACATTACTCTGTTCAAGCTCATTGAGATGTTAAACTGGTTGACTATAGACTTTGTAAAAATGGCTCCGGAAGAGCCATGCACTGAAATCTTTGAGATCACACAGGTTGGAAACATGTAGGTGTCGATTCTGCTCTACAGTGGAGTTTAGTCAGGTTTAGTTGCATACGTTTCCATTGTATTTATAGTTTGTTTATGCTCAATCTGACCAAAAATGAGCATTGTCTCCTAATAAATACCTCTTCCACTTTAAATTCTGGGCTAATTTTGTGGCCAGAACACAATGATTAAACACTCAATCTTTTTATGGTGGCATAGGAAGATGGTAAAAATTTTCTAAAGTGTAATAGATTTACAAGTACTATGTGCCTTGTTCTAAACATTTTATTAAGTAGGTGCACTTGACAGTATTGAGGTCAATTGTTATGGTGCTATTTCAATTAGTCTAGGGTCAGGACCTTGTACATTTTCCCCATGACTTTTTACAGAGTATTTCTTTTATTGCACATTCAGAGAAAAAAAATATCTTATGTGCATGTCCTTAAAACTTCCAATCTTATTTTGTCTCTTGGAGGTTACTGAACGCAGCTTGTCTAGGACAGGGATGGAACTAGATTCTAAAATTTATGAGACCATGGGAATGACAGATGGGAAGAAAATTATTTGCACATGACAGATTTCCAGATACTTTTTGCTGCTAGTTTTATGTAATGTTTATTGAACATTTGACAAATATTTATTTTTCTAAGCCTAAAAGTTGTTTTTTGGTTTTGTTTTTTAAGGAGATTTTTGGTATCAGGAATTATACCCAGGTCCTTGCACTTGACAAGCAAGCACTGCACCGCTGAGCTGCATCCCTGGCCCTGTTATTTGAAAGTTCATTTTTTTAATTATGGGGAAAAAAAGTAAAACAAAATTTCATAATAGAATAACAAGAGTTAATATTTTGAGTATTGTTATTTTTGCAGTAGTTACTCACAGAACAAGATAGATGCATAAAAAATTCTCCAATATAAGCACAAACCTTTCTTTTCAAAGAACTAAGAGAAACTAGCAATATAATAATCTTGTATTTTTTTCTTTTCCCTTACTTCCTTTCCCCTTTCCTCCATTCTAGTTCCTTTTGAACAATTTTTTCCATTTCACAGTATCTATTGTACATTTTGGACCTTATTTACTCTTTCAGTTTCACATACCAGAGAGATAATATGATGTTTACACATGTGAGTTCAATTTATTTCACTTATGAATATGGTCTCAAGCTGTATCCATTTACTTATAAAAATCTCAAGTTTATCCTTCTTTTTGACTGAGTAGTATTCCATTGTATAAAAAAATCACATCTTTTTTTATCCATTCTTAGGTTGATGGGCAATTTGGGTTGCTTCTAAGATTTAGCTATTACAAATTGTGCTGCTATAAACATGGGTGCCCATATATCGCTGTGGCATGATGTTTTTCATTTTTCTAGGCAGATACCCAGAAGAAGAAAAACTAGGTGGAATGGGACCTCTAATCCTATTTTTTGAGGAATCTCCATACTGATTTCTACGGTTGCACCAATATGCCCTCCCACCCATAGTGAGGAGGATTCCTTTTTTCCCACAGCCCCTCCAGCATTTGTTATTGATTGATTTCTTGATGATATCCATTCTTTCTGGAGTAAGGGAGAATCTCAGTGTTGTTTCAATTCATATCTCTCAAATGACCAATACAGAAATTTTACCAAAAGACAACACAAAAACACTGGCGTTTGAATGCTGAATGTTACCCTATGTGTGAAATTATATATTTTGGAGTAGTATGAGCTTTTAACATTAAGACATATTAAACTCTTAGATCAAATTAAGCAGACTTGGCATTGGCAAGGTAGCCACAACTTTTTGATGTTAGTAAAAACAAAACTGGTGACTTCAAATTACATCATGCCAAGGATTTGACACACTTGTTTTAAGATATTAATGGAACATTTCAAAACATTGAAGGGTCCAGATTCTCAGATGTTTGATGTGTGAGTTTTATTTAGTTGTGTATATTTTTCTTCAGTGACTCTCAATCCTCAAATTGTGATTGTCTTTATTGTACTGGGATAATCAGTGACTTGTACAATCGTCACTAGCATTTGAGCAAGTTTAATCAGCATGCAATATTTTCAGTTAAAGTTTCAATACTCATATAAGAATTGAGTTAATGGGGCCACGGACAGCGCCTGCCTGGAAAGTATGAGTTCAATCCCTGGTATTGAAAAAAAAAAAAAAGACTCAAGTTAATCTTGCCTATGTAGAGATTAAACCTTCAAATCACTGTTGCTTTAGTAATTGTTTATTGTATTAGATGCTAGCACTGCATGTGCTGAGCATATTCTGATTTTATTAAAGGAAAAAGTTGAAGTGCACAGTCAAAAATACATACATAAAAAAATAAAAGGACAGTGCAACAACACAAAGAGAGAATGCTATGTGATGGTGGAGGGAGATTTGAGGATTGTGGGGCTATTAATCAACACATCCCACGGACTGCCAGTGATACCAGAAGCCAAGAGAAAGACGTGGAACACATTCTCCCCTGGGGCCTACAAGACAGCATGGTCCTGCCCTCAGCTTCTCCCACACCTCCCTCGCCTTCCTGGTCTCTGAATGGGGCTGTGATCGTTCTTACCATTTGGGCCATGCTTATTTCCACCTCCAAGCCTGTCATTCCCCCACAGGCATCAAACACTCCTGCACTTATCAGAGGTGCCTCCTCCTGCCAGGGTTCCTCCTCACCATTCAACAATCTCTCTCCACCATGTGGTCTTTGAGTGTTATTCTTACCACACAACTTAATGTATTGTGTGTATTTATTACATTTTGTTTGTTCCATTCATAAATTTTATCTCTCAGGCTGGTTCCTGAGAACTTTGAAACAGAGATATCATTTATTTCTTGAGTATCACTGGGTAACCTACAGCAGATCTTCAGAAATGTTAAGCACAATCAATAACATTATATTGAGCCAGGATTGGTGCTGCATGCCTGTAATCTCAACACTTTGGGAAGCTGAGGCAGGAAGGTCATAGTCCAAGCCCAGGCTAGGTAATTTAGCAAGATCCTATCTCAAAATAAAAAAACAAAAAAGAGTTAAGGATGTAACTCAATGTGAAAGCCCTTGGTTCAATCTCCAATACTGTTTAAAAAAAAATCACCATTCCTTGTTTGGCATCCTGGCACCATAAATGGAGGGGACAGAGCAACATACCTTTCTTTTAAAAAGTCCTCGAACTCTTTGCAGTTCTTGCGGCCATTGTTCAAATGCTGGATGATGGTATCATAGCCAGTAGTGCTGAGGATATCAGTGCTCTGGTGGAAAAGACAACACGGTATCAGAGCTAGAACAGCACAGACAGCAGCCCTGAGGCCTGAAGAGTAGCTGGGTACAGAGTGGATGGCAAGCTGGCAGGGGCACTTGCCTGGACTGATTTACCTCTAAGACAAACAACCAGAAAGAACAAATAGAATAAGTAAAAATGCACAGGGCTATAGAAAAGCTTTATCTTCTAAATGAAGAAACCAAAGGGCCACAAAACAAGAAGTGGCAGATAAAGGAGCTCCATGAGTGAGGGAGGAGGCCTGGCATGAGCCTCTCCCTCCCTTCCACTTGTGCCCCAAGTCAGGCCAGGAGAGGGAGGCAGAGCTGTGCACCCCCTGCAGTCCTCTGCTGGGTGTGTCTTCAGACTACTAGGGGAAAACTGAGTCATGCTCATGTCCATTTTAACCAGGGTCTATTGTAAGGTGATTTTTTTCACTTATTCCTCAAATTTACGACCAAGCCTGACTCAGACATCTCTTTCCTCAGCCAGTTAGCCCCACTGAGGGCCCAGGGTATCTTTGCCAGGCACCTGCTGCAGAGTGGGAGAAAGGGGTCTATTACCCACTGGAAGCATGAAGGGGAGTCAGCAGCCAGCATATGCCATGAGGTTGCTGGCCCCAAAGTTAGGGAAAAAGACATAAGTGTTTTTAAAATTAGTAGTTTAATCATTTTTTATTCTGGGATGTGCCATCCAAGGATGGGCCTTTGGACACACCCACCCCAGCACGGCCAAGAAAGAACAGACACAAAGGCCCCTTCATTCCGAGCGCCAGTCTGCAGAGCAGGAACAGTGCTGAGTGGGGTGAGGGATTTCTAAAGCTACCTCTTCCTATCTAGGATACTGCAGAAGCAAAATACTTTCTGCTCCACTTGCTGCCACTCATGATGGCCTGGCTGAGCAGACAGTGGTTCCAGAGACATCTAGCAGGACCAAGGCCTGAAGGTGATATAACACGGCTCCTGGAAACTTAAACAGCCTTACCTCACATTGCATTTTTAATGGATTTATGTCAGTATCACAAATTTTATAGATAGACATATGACTAAATCTAAGTTATACATGTGTTGACATCTAAACTTTATGATTATTGTTTCAGCGTGGATATAGGCCATGAGAAGACCCCAAAACAGCCCCTACAAATGTTTACCCCCTCCATACACACCCCTCTGTTTCAAAGCCTCAGCCCCTCCATACAGACCCCAGCATCTGAATTTGACGTTTGATATCATCAAAGTAAGCAGTCTTTCTGTCCCAACCCTACTGCAAGTACCTAGGATTACATTCAAGTCTTGGGCCATCCCTACACCTCTCTCCTACAAAACCTATCTTAATATTATACACATCAGAAGCCTATAGTAAAAATCTGTAAAATAAAAATGCGTATTCTATACCCGGCCAGTTATATCAGAAAAGAACAACGAAAACAAAGACAAATGAATGAATAAATGAATGAATATAAAACACCAACATCAAAATCGGTTTGTAGACAGAAGTCTTTGATCCTCCCAAAAAAAGGCACTTGAGTTATTCTGTCTTACAATGTTTATTTAGAAGGTGATTTCCCCTTTCTTAATTAAGGTTGCAGATACTCTGAGAGAAACAGAAAGGGTAAAGCTTGACCAGAGTTTCCTGGAAACAACCCAAAATACTAGAACTCCCAGCTGCTGGTCTTAAAAACAAAAAATTGTTGCTTCAGAGGAGCATCTACGTACTCCAACCCAACCACACCCACGTGCTCTAAAGCAACCACAAAAGGAAACCCTCAGCTGATAAAGAGTGCCCAAGGCCAAGTTCAAAGTGGTGGGAGATTCGCTGCCACCACGGGAATGGTAAACTGACTGGAAGGAATTGGATTACAAGGACTGAGCAGAAAAGAACAGTGTGAATGTAGTCCAAGGTGCACTGAAGTGAATGAGCACTAGGAGAGTACAACAGAGCTCCATCAGAAAAGTGTGCCAAACTCACAACTCCAACATACTCAGCCTGATTATCAGAGCTCTCTGTACCAAATCCAGCTTTTCCTGCACTGTTTTCTTCCCTTGCCTCCAGAAGGACAATATGCATTTCTACCCCAGGCCATTTATACATGCTTTTACTATTTTGTGTCACTAGTAGTCATCTTTTAAAAGTTAACTGACTCATTATAGAGGAATTAGAGTCATTCACAGTAGCTCTCACATTAATGGTGGCTGTCTGTTAATTTCATAGTAACTACATACAAAGTACTAAAAATTTTACAAGCCTGAGATAGAATTTTGTATGGGAGGGGCTACATAGGGAACCATGTAGATAAAACAGGTACAACAAGCCAGGCATGGTGGTGCATAACTATAATCTCACAGCATTGGAGGCTGAGGCAAGAGGATACAAATTCAAGTCCTGCTCGTGCCTGAGCAATTAAGCAAGATCCTTATATAAATAAAATAATAAAAAGGGCTGAGAATGTAGCTCAGAGGTAGAATATCCCTAGATTCAATCCCCAAAGCTGGAAAAAAATGTACATAAAACAAATAGATACGCACAAGGAAAATCATAAACTAAGTATATAAAACTACAAATAAATATGGAAAGAATGCTGTAGAAAAACAAGATATGCCAGTTATCAGATAAAAGAAGAAAGTATTCTAAAATGACTAACACTCACATGAGAAATTTTTAAATACTTCAAACCAGTTCATAATGAAAAAAGTAACAAAACTTGTTTGATCAATCTTTTTTTTTTTTCTGTACCGGGGATCAAACTCAACCACCTGCTTGCAAGGCAGACGCTTATGCCACTGAGCTAAATCCCCAGCCCCTAACAAAACTTGTTGAGCGATAATAAAACAGAAAAATCTATAGGTCTAAATACTTACACTAGAAAAGAAAAAATCATTTTAAAAATTAGTGGTCTAGCTAGGCATGGTGGTGTACGTGTGTAATCCCAGCACTTGAAAAGCTGAGATGGGAGCATTGCTCTCTGAGAGTTTGAGGCCAGTCTGTGCTATATGAGTTCAAGGCCAACCTGAACCACACAGAAAGATCCTGTCTCAAAAAATGGAAAAAAATTAGTGCTCTAAGCTTTTAATTTAAGTAGCTAGAAAAGAAAGAACAAATTAAACTGTAGTCAGTAGAAAAAAGAAATATAAATAGTGAAATACAATGAAATGGAATAAATAACAGAAAACATTAATGTAATAAAAAATTAGCCTTTTGGGAGACCAAGGATATAGCTCAGTGGCACAGCACCTGCTTGGCAAGCACAAGGTCCTAAGTTCAATTCCTGGTACACACAAAAAAATTTTTTTTTTGCTTTTTGAAAAGTTTAATGAAAATAAGTTAGGTTGGCCAAAAATAAGACAGAGGAAGAGAGAAAATTACCAACATCAGGGCCAGGGATATAATTCAGTGGCATAAGCACCTGCCTGGCAAGTGCAAGGTACTGAGTTTGATTCCCGGTACAGAAAGAAAAAGAGAAAAAGAAAAAAAAAAAAAAGGTGAGCTTTTAAATTGGAAAAAAATTACTCATATCAGAATGAAAGAAGTGCAGATTTTTAATCAATATGACAGATTCTACAGATGTTAAAAGAATAAGGGAATGTAATAAAGTATGATGAAATGTCTTTGAAAGACAGAATAAAACATATATCTGAGTAGCCCTACATCTTTAAGGAAGCTGAATCCATAACTTAAAGACTCCTTACAATGAAGCCAGGCGTGATGATGCACTCCTGTAATTCCAGCACTCAGGAGGCTGAGGCAGGAGGATTGTTGCAAGTTCAAGACCAACCTGGGCTACAAAGTGAGCTCAAGTTCAGCTTGAACTGCACAGCAAGACTCTGTCTCAAAAATACCAAAAAAAAAAAAAATACTTCTTACAAGGAAAACGTAAAACCCAAGAGAATTTATTGTGGAATTCTGTCAAATATTTAAGATGGTAAATACCATCAAAGTCTTTCAGAAAATAGGAAAATCAAAAATACTTCTCATTTTACGAATCTAAATCTGATTTTATAAACCATAATCCTGTTATCAAAAAAATTAAAGGCATATTATAGGAAAATATCTTTCATGAGCAGAGATATAAAAATATTTTCCAAAATATTAACAAGGACTATGTAAAAGTATAGTATATCATAGCCAGGCATGGTGGCACAAGTGAGTTTGCAGCTAGCCTGGACTACATGGCAAGACCCTGCCTCAAAACCAAAACAAAAGAAGCCAAACTGTCTTAATTTGAAAACAGCACAATTAAGTACACAGAAAATCTTAACAAGGTGATAAAAATTACTATCACTAAATAAATGTGATAAGACTGCAGAACATAGAAACATATACCAAAAAGCTGGACTTCTACATGATTAAGAAAAAAGAAAAGGAAAACTTTCAAACATCATTTACAATGGCATAAAAATGATGAACTATTTTAGAATAAATATGTCAGAAGTTGTGTAAAGTATATTGACTAAAATTAGAAAAACACTGCTGAAAGAAATGAAAGAAGACATTAGTAAAGGTGAACATATTCCACGTTTCTGAATTAAAAGAGTGAACTGTTAATGTATCGGCATTCTCTCTTTTAAATTAGATTTCATTAGTACATTTTGGATATATATAACAATCATATTCATCATGGAGAATTTGTATCTGTACATGATGTAACATTTCCCCCCATGCCCCTACTCTCCCTTCAATCCTTCCTCACCTCCCCATTTACAAAGCTTTGTTTCCATGTTTTCTTTCTTTTCTCATTTTTACTTTTCCCTTCTTTCCTTTCATATCAGCATTCTCTACATTGATCTATACACCCTACACAACCCCCATCAAATCTCAAGTCTCTTTTGTGGATAAGTACAAGTTAACCCAAATTTATGAAGAATTACAATGGACTAGAATAGGTCAAAATGTCAGGCATGGTGGCACACGCCTGTAATCCCAGTACTCAGGAGGATGAGGCAGGAGGATCGCTGTGAGTTCAAGGCCAGCCTGAGCTACAAAGTGAGTTCAAGGTCAACCTGAAACCCTGTATCAAAAAGACATAAATAAATAAATAATAAAATTTTAAAAAATAATAGAAAGGGCCAAAAAAGAAAAACAAAGTTGGAGGATTTATACCACCTGGTTTGAAATTTTTCCATGAAGTTATGGTCACTGGAACAATATGGTACTGATGTGAGGATAAACAAGAAGACCAATGGAACAGAACAGAATCCAGAAATAGACTCATTTGTCTATGATCAACTGACTTTCAATGATGGTGCCAAAACTATGCAATGGGGAAATGGTAGTCTTTTGAAAAAATGGTCTTGAAACAACTGCTTGAACTGTTGAGAGAAATTGCATTTACATAGTCCTCAAACTATGCCAAAAAATGTAATTTGAGATAAATCATAAACTCAAATGTAAAGCTAAAATATAAAGTTTTTAGAAAAAAACATAGGAAGATATCTTTGCAAACTGTAAGTTGTCTAAATGGAATTGGCATGGTTTGAGAGACTTAGCCAATCTTTAGAAAAAATTCCTTAGAAAGGGAACATGCACGCATGTGCACACACACACACACACACGCACACACACACAGCTGACAAAATTGGACTTCATCAAAATTAAAAACTTCTGCTCATCAAAACATGTTGTTCGGCCCAGGATTTTGCTCAGTGGCTTAAGTGCCTGCCTGACAAGGCCGAGGTCGTAAATTCAATCCCTGATACCAAAAAAAAAAAAAACCAAAACATGTTGTCAAGAAAAGTAAATAGTTTCTGGCCACAGCTATAATCTCAACACTCTGCAAGTTTGAGGCAAAAGGATTACAATTTAATGACTGGTAAGTCTCTATGTTAAAGTAAAATAAGATAAATAATGGCTGGAGATGGACACAGTGCTAAGGCCTTGGGTTCAATCTCCAGCACTGATTTTTCTTAAAAAAAGATAGAAAAAGAAAAGAAAGTTAAATCCCAAAGCCACAGGCAGGAAGAAAATATTCACCAAATGTATACTTATCAAAGGACTTGTATTAGAATACATAGTTTCCACACTACTAAAAAAATACAATAAAACTTGGCACAATATTTGAACTTTATTGAAAGGCACTTCAGGAAAGATATTCCTTTTGCCAAAAAGTTCTCAAAGCCAAGCTTGGTGATACACATGTGTAATCCCAGCACTTGAGAAGCTGAGGCAAGGATCACCATGAGTTCAAGGCCAGCCTGGGCTACATAGTTCAAGGCCAGCCTAAACTACATAGCAAGTAGTTTAGAAAAAAAAAAAAAGTTCATGAAAAACTCCTCAGTATTAGATTCATCAAGGGGATTCAAATTAATTCAAATTATCAATTCACAGTGATATCCTACTAGAACACACCAGAACAATGAAAATTAGAACAACAAAAATTCAAGTCAAAATTGATTGTAGACAAGGATGCTGAATGCTCAGGGCTCTCTTGTGTTAGTAATGGGAGTTTAAAATGGCACAATTATTCTGAAAAAGGTTTGATAGTATCTCAAAAAGCTAAATGTGCACATATCCTACAACCACAAGCAATTGGTAAGCAGTTAAGTGAAATTAAAACACGCATCCAGAAAAAGATTTGTATAAGAAGATTCATTGGACATTTAGTCACAGTAACCAAATAATTAAACAACCCAAATGTCTAACAACTAATGAATCACTAAGTAATCTATGTTACATTCATACAATGGAATACTACTCAACAATAAAAAGAACTACAGATATACAAAACAACAGAGATGAGTCTCAAAAAACACTATGCTAAGTTAAAGATGCTAGATACCAAAAAAGAATTCACTATTTATCCATTTATATGAAGTTCTAGGATAGGCAATGAGGCAGGAGATAGCTAAGGAAAAAGCTGGAGGAAGAAAGAAATGTTTAGACATGAATTCCTAATTGTTCTGTGATGCCCTGCTCCATTATTGGCAAGAGATTTACTATCAAAATTAGGGCTATTATCCAATTCTGGTACGGGCCAAAAGAGATTCTTCCCCTCAGGACTACATGAAATCTCTCTGACTTAATTAGTCAGTAGATAGTTCCTGCTGCATGGTGTGATGGCACTCGTGGAAGGGCAAGATCAGCAACACCAGTAATTACAGACCCAAAAGATCACAATCAGTTTCCCAACCAAAGGCAATACTCAAATAAGAGGATGACAAAGGTTTCCAGCCTCTGGTAAACAGGTTTCTCAAACAGGGTCTTCTACAACCTTGTCAATTTCTTTGCAAACTCTTATTCTGCTTGTAGTGAAGCTCTCAGGCAAATACCAAAGGACACAAGGCCTTTGCCTCATTAACAAATTAGTAATACTTAAATCCACCCTTGAGTGACCGATTCACACACACTTATTTCCCAAATTCCAGGAGACACAAATTGGTTCTGTCTTATATCTCATAATGCTTTCTTTTCTGCCTCTTTGCACTCAAACTCTCGATTTCTGTTTGTTTTTGAATGGGAAAATCTCACCACAAAACAATAACAGTATACTTGGACAATGCTTGCACAGGGTTTTAGGGATTGCTCCCACCTGGCTTGGGCACTATGAAAAAAGACTTGAGACCTGAGACTTACACAGGGAATTCTCTTACATATAAAGGTTATATCCTAATTTGAAGCACAGCTTGAGAGCTAACCAACCATAACACTGTCAAAACTCTCAAATTTCTACCAAAAAGGCATATAAGTTCTCAAAAGAAAAAAATCTCAAATATCCCTACGGAGAGTTCAATATTTTGGATATATTCTTAGTCCTGAGGAATGACGACTATCTAGGAACCAGATCCTGGCTTCCTGTGATCTCAGACCCCCTGCCATCAAACAACAGCTTCTTTCTTTCCTATGAATAGTTAGTTTCTACCTCTTCTGGACTCTCAACTTTGGATTAATGGAAAAACCTTTATATGAGGCTGTCGAGAGCCTTGAGTTTGAGGCCCTAGAATGTGCAAAACTGACAATGCTTTTCAATAATACATGCCCTCATGCAGGCTCCAGCACTAGAAGCTTCTTTTTCTTTGTAATAGAGAAGAACAGAGGAGTCGCTCCAGGAGTCCTGACTCAAAAACTAAGACAAAATCCTATCCAGTGGCTTATTTTTCAAAGAGTGGCTACTGGATGGCCACCATAGGTCAGTAACAGCCACAGCCATGCTAACATTGACATCATGATAGGTCCTGAGGTGAGTAGATTCTTACAGTATATTATCAATCTGGGGGAAATTCAACAAGCTATTCAACAGTATGGAAATAAAGTCCTGCCAGCTCATAGACTTGGGGCCCTCTTAGATCTATCCTGGGCACCAAATGCTTCTTAAGACTCCTGAAGACCAGTTAAGACCAAAATGGAGGACCCTTTCCCCCATCATTTTAACCACTCCAACTGCTGTAAAATTGACAGGTAGGTAAAAATAAATATAATTTTTTTTTAAATTCACTGGCATGGATAGCTAGATTCACTTCTCTAGGATCAAGCCAGCTCCACTTAAACCACCTGAGACAAGCAACCAGCAGAGAAAACCAAATATTGTTATGAACATGTTGAGGAACTGAAGTACCTATTCAAAAGGAAATGCAAGGAGCCAACCACAGATAAGTCATTCTCTAATGAGTAAGAATAATGGTCATATTTCCAAAAGCTTTGATATATTCTTAACTTAGTTTATCTTGGTCTATTCAAAAGTTTTGTCTGGGACTTTCTGTTACAAGAAGACTTTATCAGACAACACCAACACTATCCTCCTAAAGCAATGACCATTGAGTTATACCAACATAAATGGGCACTTATTGTAGGCTTTAAGCTTCTATTCTGCATTCGTATTTGGTTATTTTCCTGCCTATTCCAGTTTACTCTCTGCTGCTACAAATAATTTCCTTGCTGCATCAAAATCCTAACATGTTTATAAAATCTCCCAGACACTTGTCATGACTTGGTCTATAATGTTACTTATGATTAGCATTCAACCCACTATCAATCTCAGACTTTTTCCTGACCTTTGTCTGCACATTCTCTTAAAATTCACCAATAGATCCCTAGCACAAAATTGCTGGTTATATCTACTTCTTTCTCCCAGACATATCCTATAGACCCTTCTGACTAGACTCTCCTCAAGACATCTTTACATCTTCATTACCTCTCATGCCTTATTACTTCCACCAGTTCTCTCACACAAATCTATGCAGCCAAATTTAAACCACTTATGATGACTATACTTCTGGTCCAATATTTTCAGGACACTTCCTTGTCATTCAAACAGCAATCTGTATAGAGGCCATAGATCGCCCTCAGTACTCTCAGGCTCTAGGCAATGTCACTCATTGTAACTCTACCTATTCCTTAGGCCACAAGCCTATGGTCTACCATTGCTCCTACCACATCTTTTTCCTAAACCAATCTCTGCCTTTCTCAATTCACCAAATCCAACCAACACACAAGATAAAAAGTCTGGCTGCTTCCAGAGAAGACCATCCCTTCTCAAATCCCTATGCTTGCTGTTTTTTGCTGTTTTTGGACATAGTTTTTCATTAGTTCAGAGGCACTGCCTCACAAGAAAACAAGACCCAAATGTATGCCAGCCACAACCTTCCTCTTTTTAGCCATTAACAGAAATGACATTTGCAACTTGATGTTTCTTCAGGGAGGCCACCAGCATTTACACAACATCCCCTTTTCTAGCTTGATTTTGGCACTTGTCTTGTTACCAGGAGTGTTCTTTGAGGAAGTAAAGCCTTCCTATGCTTTTCTTCCAACTGGACAAGTGTTTGTCCCATAGCTTATCTAGTCTCTGATACATGAATTGCTCCCAATGAACAGGTTTTCCAAATTCTCTTTCCACCTCTAATTGATCAAAAAGAACAATGACTCCAATTCCCCTCTTGGTGGGTTTGAGAATCACCATGGAAGTAGCAACAGGACCTAAAATATGAGGTAACCAAAGCAATAGCCAGAAAAAAACAAAAAACAACAAAAAGAAAAAAACCACCCAGCTTGGAGCCTGCTAGAAGCGGGACTAGATCCGCCTTCTGAGTTAGGCATTAGCAGGATGCCCAGGTCTAACTACAATGTGAAAAGACAACCAGGTAATTTAGCTTGGACACAGCAAATCCCCAAGCATGTGCTCAGTGGTCTTCTGCAACCCTTGGCTGATTTCAACCCTAATTACCATGCCACTGGCCATGCAGATTTGACTTCAAAAGCAAATAGCACCTGAAGCCTTCAAGGTCACCACAAGATCTACCAATGCTGCCACTGAACATCCTCACATTTGATTCTATGGATTTCAAACCATAATGGTTCCCACAAGGACCATAAAAGGTCAAAACTCCAAAGAGAGGGGGCCAAGTCAAACTGCTCATACTTCAGACTGAACTGCCCTCAATTCCACCCCAAACTGTAAGGTTCAAAACTTTCAGCACCAAGTTCCCTCAAAGCTGGGAGCTCTTCTCACTGGCCCACTCCCACCCCTGTGGAGTATATTCTGTCTTTCCTCTTTCAAATAAATCATTAATCTTGCTGGTACTCTTGGATGTTCTTCTTTTAGGACATCAAGAATCTGGACAATCTGGTAACAGCAAGATGAATCCACAGTAAACGAAATAAGAAGAGGGTCAGGTGTGGTGGCATATGCCTGTAATCCAGCACTCAGGAGGCTGAGGCAGGAGGATTTTTGTGAATTTGAGGCCAGCCTGAACTGTTTACTGAGACCTCATCTCAAAAAGATAAAAGATTTTTAAAAAGAAAAAAAAAAGGAAGGAAGGAGTAAGACTCAAGGGAGAAATTAGGAGCTGAGTGGGAAGGGCCAGGACGGAGATTTCTAGAATGACAGAAATGCACACATCCATGTGACCCATATCCTATGAATATATCTCTGTAGATGTATGGGCATGGGGCCTATGGGCCTGTATGCAATTTCTGAAAAGCTTGGGCTGCGGCCTTAGCTCCACAGCTCAAGTGCTTGCTTGGTAAGTACGAGGTTGTGAGTTGGATCCCGGTACCAAAAAAAAAGCTAATTGATCCATACACTTCACCTTACGTACATTATACCTCAAAAAATTAAAGGACAAGAAAAAATTAGGATTCAGAGGACTAATGGGAGGACATCAGTCAACAGTAAGAACAAAGGAAATTAAGCCTTGGGTATAAGTCTGGCCTCGGAGTCCTGGCTGAGGCAGGGAGAAGAAAGAAGGCGAAGGGAGAAGAGCAGAGGAGAAATCTGGGGAAGGTGGAAGGGTTGAGACCAGTAAGTGACCATCTGAGAACAGAACCAACCATCTAGCAAATTCCCCAGAGACCCAGAACACAAGGCTTAGTAATGTACAAAGTGTAAAAGAGATAAATGTCATTCACATTTTACTCATTAGATTACCACCTGACCATGAAGCCACTTCAATTTGAAGACAGAAAAGTGGCCAGAATCAGCAGTGAGCACATATGAGCCCCCCCAGCAGATGGGTAGGCCAAAGAACAATGAAGAGAATCTAAGCTCAGTGGTAGAACAGTCATCTACAGGCAGAAGACCCTGGATTCAATCCCTAGCACTGTCCCCTTGAAAGACCTGTGAAGAGGCCAATGGACATCCAGATTGGGGAAGGGAGTTTAAAGGAGGTAGTGTCAATGAGTTGTAGTGTGGAGGGTAATACTGCTGCCCCAGATCTAGGTCTCAGGAGTGCTTCTTCACGGTTATTGAGGCACACTTACTGCACACCTTCTTCCTTCCCAGCCCAAGTACCATGTTGCGGGACTTCAGGGCTTGTTTCTTGTTTCTCTGCTCCTTTTTCTCATCTACTATCTCTGTGAGTTTGGGCAGAAGAAAGAGAGCAGGGGAAAAGCAAATAGCACCTGAAGCCTTCAAGGTCACCATAAGGTCTACCGATGCTGCCACTGAACATCCTCACATTTGATTCTATGCTGTATCTCAAGCCCAAATCATGATGTCTGCTACACACAGGTTCTCCAGACATGGGCTCCAGGAACAACCTGAGCTAGAATCACCCAGGTAGCTCATTAGATATGTAAATTCCATGATCCCACCTCAGACCTGCCAATTCTAAACCAGAGTAAGGCAAGGGAATCCCCACTGTTTTATATTCTTTCTATGTGGGTACAATGCAGTTTGAGAACTGCTACCACAGAAACTATAAAAGACATAAGATTTATCACAGTTCCTGCCTGGAGAAACTTACCAGAAAAAAAACCAGGGAATGGGGAGAAGAGAGAATGACATTAGAAAAGTGTAAAGAAGGAGCCAGATAAGACTCTGTGGTTTGCATTTCATTTTAAAACCTCTACTTTTAAGTAAAACATGCAAATTGGCATTGATATGTTCTGGAAGTCCAGAAAGCCCTAGTGAACTGGGGAAAAGGCCATTTATTTTGCATTGCAAAGGCAGCATTTGAGGCCTGACTTACAAGACATAAGTGCATTTTACTTTGCATTAAAGGACCACAACATGGTCCATAAACAGAGTGAGATGGAGTTATTTCCATGTTTTATGAGTGGAGAAAATGAAACACAAGGAAGGAAAATTCTCTTTATCACTGCCTCCAGCCATACCAAGGAAGATTTTAAATGTCAACCAACAATATTATACAAATTTCTCAGTTATTAAAAGCTAAACGACAATTGTAGGCTGGGGTGAAGACTAAGGACTTTGTTTTATCTCTTTATGCCTTCAACCTTAATATTTTCTTTCTTTCCAGTACTGAGAATGGAACCCAAGAACTTCACAATGAGCTATGCCCCAACCCTTTTTAAATGTGTTCTTTTTTTGAGAGTCTTGCTTAGTCCTTGAGTTGCCCAGGCTGGCCTCAAACTCATGATCTTCCTGCCTCAATCTCCCAGAAAGCTATGCATGGTCATCATATCTGGCTAATTTTAATCTTTTTTTCCTATTTATTTAATACCCAAAGAGTCAAAGCCAAACATCAAACTGCAAATATAGAAGAGTTATTAATTAACGTTAGTAACTATATCTAATATACATTGAGCACTGGCTGTGTGCAAAACAGCATACCAACTGTTTTACATCTTGTTTAATCTCAAGTGTTATGCTACAGATATCATTATTATCTTCATTGTATAAGACAACACACTGAGATTCAAAATCTGTTGTCTGTTGTACTGAGGATTGAACTCAGAGTATTCTTACTAATGTGCATTTCCACTCCTATCTCCTTTTTTAAATTTTGGGGCAGAATCTTGCTAAATTACTAAATTGCTCAGGCTAAGTTCAAAATTGTGATCCTCTTGCATCAGCTTCCCAGAATGCTGGGATTACAAGCATCTGAATTTGAAGTCTGTACCCTTAAACTTGTCAACCACACAACTGCTCTGATTTGAGCACAAGACCCTGTCTAACGTTTTGTCAGTACATTAGTAAAATAAACATAGCCTGTTAGATAATCAGAAATATGTGTAGTTGCCAGGTGGGATGGCACATGCCTGTGATCCCAGAATTTGGGTGGCTGAAGCAGAAAGATCACAGCGAGTTCAAGGCCAGCCTGAACTGCATAGTGAGACTCTATCTCAAAAACACCAAAAAACAAATAAACAAACAAACCAGTAAAGTCACTGGGAAGCAGCTAAAGAAATGTCAGAGAAATCTCAGCAAAGTATATAAAACTGCTGTCAGTGTCTTCCATCGTGTTCTCTTAGGCCCAAAGTCAAAGACACTATAACAGTTGTGTCCTTCAATGTTCTCTAAAACAACAGTAGTGGGTTGTGAAGGCAAGAATGAAATCCCACCCTGTCCCTGCTCCAGGATTCCACACTCTGCCTCCCTACCTCCTACAACCCTACCCACCCCTACTTTGTCAAGGCTAGATCCACACATCTAAATGTCCCTCCTTGCATGTCAGCAGGGCAATGAAAAAAGCAGTGTAACTGGATTGCAAATCAGTGAAACTAGAACTGGAGAAAGTAACTCTGCCATATAAGAACACAGTAAGAAGAAGAAAAAACAAAGATTGGAAGAATACACATCAAAATTCTACAAATGCCAGTGGTGGGGTGCATGCCTATAATCAGGAGACTGAGGCAGGAGGATTGCTTCAAGTCCACGGCCAACCTGAACTACATAATAGGACCCCATCTCAACAAAACAAAACAAAATGTTGAAAGTAATTCTCCTCGTAGTGCTTTTCAGTATTTTCTAAATCTCCTGCAATATATGGACATTATTTTTAAAATCTAAAGCTTTTCTCTCAGCCTCCATCTCTTAATGACAAATCAAACATTTTTGTGTATTGCACACTGTTCCCAAGCCACAAAACAACAATAGAAAATAGGGAAAGACCCAGTGAAGAAACCGAGGCCTTATAGGAATTTCCGTGATGTAAAAAGCAGATATGACTAGATGGACAAAGGCTGGAAACAGGCAAAACAGAGCAGAAAGCATATAAACCCGCCCCACAGAATCCCAGAACCTGAGTCACAAGCTCCTAGTCAGCAGGGGCTGGAACTGGAGCAGCCCTGGGGAAGTCCGCAGGGTGCTTAGAGGACACTGGGTTCCCAGCCAGCACCTGCCCACAACGGGCGGAAGCAGAGCTGCGGCTTCTGATATTTCTGCCAAGGCACAAGCAAATGAGGACCACACCCTGCAGCAGGCTCCTCAAGCGCACAGGGACCAGGGCAGCAACAGGGAGCACACCTAGCAGCCTTCAAAGCCTCCACAGTGAAAATGCAAAGAAAACAGTGTCCAAATGCCCCCTCCTGCCCCACCTTCTCACTTCAAAATGCAAAAATATCAGAAATCGCCAATACAATTATCGACTTCAAAAAATCAGACTGTCAAGTACAAAAAAAAAAAATGTAAAAAAATGGCTTGGCTTTCCTTATATCTCAACAATAACCATTTAAAAATGCAATTGAAAATACAATGATCCTATACACAATGCTGACAAAATCTACACAATACCTATGAAGAATAAGTCTTTTTGAAACAAAATTATAAAATTACCAAAGAACACTGATCAAGATTTCAGTATATTCTAAAAATAAATCCTGGTCCAAATTGGGAACACCCACTATTGGAAAAGTTCCATTCTACCCAAATAAACCTAGAAAGTTAAGATAAGTTTAATCAAATTTAAAACATTAGTGAGATTTCTTTCTAAATTTAAATTTATCATAATGTCCTCTAAGGAAAGTAGGTGAATAAAATTAGTCCCTAAAATGTTGAAAAGCTAAATAATAAGTGAAGACTTATTCTATCATTAAAAAAAAAAAACTATTAAGGAGCTGGGCATGGTGGTGCACACCTGTAATCCTAGCACTTGGGAGGCCGAGGCATGAGGATCATTGAGAGTTCGAGACCAGCCTGGGCTACAAAGTGAGCTCTAGGCCAGCCAGAATCACATAGTGAAAATCTGTCTCAAAGACAAATGAAAGGAAAAGCAAAAACTATTAAAGGTACTAAAACTGTTACTGGACCCAAGTCCAGCTATTCATAGTCTAATTAAGTCAAGAGAAAAAATATTGAGGCATGAGAAGCAAAGGAGGACTCTCATCCCAAGTCTATCTTCTTCCAGCAGGGTTTAGACAGGGTTTACACAGGTGTTGATGAGTATGCCCAGAACAGCAGGCACCTTCTCACAACAGTTGGGCCAGTTTATCACCTACTCATCAGATGTTTTTCAGTTTTGCAAATATCAAGAATAGAGATCATTATTCTGTTGGGCTGTTTTTCTCACTAATTAGATTACCCATGTGTAGTTACTGGCATTACACATGGACAGAGAGGGTAGCTGCCCAGAGTGCAGAGAAAGTAGCACCACTACACACACACACACACACACACACACACTCACACACACAGAGTCCACTCCCTGATCCCCACAACCCCTCACTATGTTTCCATATTTTACAAAAAGAACTTTGAGTATGTGATTAAGATCTTGAGATACTGATTCTAGATAATCCAGGTGGGCTCAGTATAATCAATCGCAAGGGTTCTTATAAGAAGGAGCCAGGAAGGCTATGCATGTAGCTAAATGGTAGAGGACTTGCCTAGCATGCTTGATGCCCTGGGTTTCATTCCCAGCACTAGAGGGGTGGAGGGGAGTCAGAGTAAGAGATGTAAAGACAGATGCAAAAGAGAGAAAAGACAGATTTGAAGATGCTACTCTGCTGGCTTGAAAATGAAGGAAGGTGCTGCAGGCTAATTAATACAGACTGCCTCTAGAGTCCAGAAAAGGATTCTCCCCTAAAAGCCCCAGAAAAAAACCAATCTTGTGGATACCTTGATTCTAGCCAACTTAACTCCGTTTTGGACTTCTGACTTCCAGAACTGTAAGAAAGTACAGTTCAGGTTTTTTTAAGCTACTTTGTGGTAATTTGTTACAGCAGCAACAGGTTACTAATACAACTACCTTAACCAAAGGATCAGTATTGATTTTTTATCATAGTATTTTCATTATGCAAGAAAATATCCTTAATATTTAGAAAATACACATTGAAATGTGTGTGGGTAAAGGAAAATTGTGCTTACACTTTTACTTTTAAATGACTCAGAAAAAAAGTGTATGTATGTGCAAGCATACACATAGGTATGGTGTATGCTTGCAGTACCAGCTACACAGAAGACTGAGGATTGGTTGGGCCTGTTCAAAACCAGCCTTGCCAACACAGCAAGAATCTTTTTTTTTTTTTAAAAAAAAGTCTTGGGTATATGGCTCAATGGTAAATCACCTGCCTACCTACCATCTCAGAGGCCCTAGGTTCAATCCCCAACACAACAGGGGGGAAAAGTGAAGGGTGGGGAATATGTGTAGAAAAAGCAGAAATGGGGAAGAAAAGAAATGTTCACATCTGAGGAATGGAAATGATGCAACAATGAACATATAAGAATTCTTTGTAATATTTTTGCAACTTTTTGGTAAATCTAAAGTTTTTTTAAGCTAAAAAATTAAAACTCAGCATAACAAAAGATACCCTAAATAAAATTTAAAAATAAACAACAAACTGGAAAGAGTGTAATAATGAATGATACTGAAGTGTTCTACGACTAAACTACATACTCACTTAATTTTTTGTTGTTGTTGCTGACACAGGTATCATTAAATTTCTTGGTCTGCACTTCAACTTATGATTGCTCTTCTTAAAGGCTCCTCAGTAGGTTGGATTACAGACATCTGAGATGCATTCCAAGTTAATTTTTCTTAAAATTTTATACTTGTAGTTCTGTGCAAAGGCCTTGAGTTCAATCCCCAGTACTAGGGGGAAAAAAGTCTACAGTCTGGAGAATTGGAGGGTGCACCTGAGAGAAGTGTGACCATCCCCTCCCCAGGGTAAAATCAGAACTCTCTGAGTTTTCCTCCTGGTTCCATGGGATTCCCTGGAGGATCCCCAGACATGCCCAATGTACTGATCAGGACAGGGGAAGCAAGCAGGTAGTGAGAAACAGGTATGCCCAAAACTGGAACTAAGTCCCACATGTGGGACCAGGCAGCAAATCTCAGCAGTCCAGACATCACACCAAGAAAGCAAGCTAGATCAAACCACAAATGTGCTGCCGCTACTGTCAAAAGCAAATACAGAACCAGGAGCCAGGAACCCAAAGTAAGTCAAACCTGAAGGAAAGTCCACAGATGCCAAACCAGTATTCCTTCATTTATAAAAAAGGGAAATAATAATAAAAAACTAAAGAATAAATAAAGACTTATTCTATCGTTTTAAAAAAACTATTAAGGAGCTGGGCATGGTGGGTATTCCTTCTCACTCTACCTGTAGGGTTTGAGCCCTGGCCATAAACATTCCAAATGGCTTCTGATGTCATACCCCAATTACAATACAATTCCATGCCATATCTCTACTACAGTACAATTTTGGAGGCCTTTAATTTCTGCCAACTACCCTTCTGGTTGAACTAGATAACCGAATGTAAATAAAGCCTAAAGTCAAAATAAACTATCTAACTGAGACTTTGGCAACCCCATCCCTGCAGAAGTAAGTCTGGGGTGCACTGCATAGCAATTAACTTGGAAACGTCACCTTATTGTTTATGCTGAGAAACTGAAAGTTACAAGAAACCATTTTGTGTGAATTTTTAAAAAATGTTTTCTAAGATAAAGCCTGGTGTCGATATCCTTATTCCTTCTCAATTTTTTCTAATTTACCCCTCTCCATTCCTGAGCCTCAACCCAAAATTGTAAGAATCCTCAAAAGAAATTCTCTGGACTTGGATTTTCCCAGAAAAAGAAAAAGAAATAGGAGAAGAAATAGAAACAGAGGCCTGTGTTAAAGCTTGACCAAAGTATACTTTTTTGACCAAAGTATACTCTTATTATGATAAAAAATTTCTAACAAATTTTGAACCAGATTAACCAGAAGTGCAATTAAGCAGAATATCTACATTCCTAAACATTCCAGATTATCAGAGTCTATGTCCTTCCCTATAGTATTCTAGTCATGAAGTGCTGGGGAATTAGAACTAGAAGACAATTTAGAGATTAGCTGTATGATTAATTTCCCTTTTTTATAAATGAAGAAAATGAAGCCAGAGTGGCAACTCCTGCCTGTAATCCCAGCATCCAGAGGTTAAGGTAGGAGAATCACAAGTTTGAGAGAGTCTGGGCTACAAAAGAGTTCCAGGCAAGCCTGGGTTACACAGCAAGAGCCTGTCTCAAAGTAATTAAAAAAAGAAGAAGAAGAAGGGGAGAGGAGTAGAGGGAATAGAAAAAGAAAGAGGAGGAGAAACAGAAACAGAGGTCTATGTTAAAGTTTGACCAAAGTATACTTTTTTTGACCAAAGTATACCTTATTATGATCAAAAATATATTCCTGCAAAAGGTTACCCCTACCAGTAATATCCAAATAAGTGTAACACTCTCCAAATTTGCAGATCAGACTAACACATGCCTCTTGTTTCTTACTTGTTCCTACTGAGCCTTTAGAAAACAGATAACAATTTGTGTTGCCCTGGAAGATTCTTCTTCTAAGTTTTAACCAAATTTAGTTAGGCTTTATATTTAATTTTGGCATTTTGTAGTGGTGGTAGTGGTTCAGGGGCTGGAATTCAGAGCCTTGCTATCAAGCGCACTACCATTGAGCAACATCACAGTGCTAACTGATTTTTAGTTTTGCTGTTACTATTTCACTGAGGTCAGCTCAATTTCAGTGTGTTTTGGGTTTTATGTACTTTGCATCCATAACTTATGGAAATGAGAATGTTTTATATATTCAAATTTCAGACTTAAGGATCTCTCAAATATCAGGATCTTTTTCTTTGGGGAGGGGACACACTGGGGATTGAACCCCACAGATGAGGCAAGCACTCTACCACTGAGACATGTCCCAAGCTCTTTTTATTTTGAGAGAGGGTCCTGATAAGTACCCCTGGCTGGCCCAAAACTTGCAATCCTCCCGCCTCATCCTCCTGAGCATATAAAGGCCTGCCCCACCACACTTAGAAAAATATTAAGATATTAAAGTAGGCTTTCTTAGTTACTTTCCTACTGCTGAGACAATACTCAACATTCACAACTTAAAGGAAGAATTTGACCTCATGGTTTTATAAATTTCAGTCCAAGGCTAGAGATACAGCTCAATGGCACAAGTACCTGCCTGACAAGCGCAAGGTCCTGAGTTCAAGTCTCCATATAAAAAAAAAAAACACAAAACAAACAAACAAAGAAATTTCAGTCTATAGTCAGGCAGGTGTAAGGCAAAAATGGCATGAGGAAAGGGGCACACTGGGGGAAAGCTGCCCATATCCTGGCAGACAGGAAGCAGAGCAAGAAGGGTGGTGATGGTGGGGAGGAGCTATACCCTTCCGGTCACTCCCCCAGTGAGCCACCTCCAAACCAGGCCCCAACTCTGACAGCAAGTCAGCTATCACACTCCCATGATCCTCCTCACCTTCCAAACATATGAGGCTTCTGGGGGACAACCCGGATCAAAAACCTAGCACAAGTTATAGGAAATATTTTATCTAGCACATGTTCATCAAGGTCCACTGCTTTTTTCCTTCTCTAACTCACTGTTTCTTATGCAAATCATCCAGTGCCTAAATTCTAGAGTACTCAGACATCCTATATGTGAAATGACAATGACAATGCAAACAGAATTATTTATTTTGCATTTCCAGTGAAAATGGCACTGAGATAACTAAGTTTTGAAATTAAATTAAGTGGAAGATGTATGCTCATGAAAGGTTGCATACAAATATTTTAGCTGTTCTACTGATAACCACCAAAATTTGAAAACTGCCAAGATGTTCATCAGTAGGTCAACAGATAAACAAACTGTGGTACATCTATACAATGGAATATTCTTTATGGTAAGAAGAAATGAGCTATCCAGCTACAAAGATTGTATTGTTGAGCCAGTCTGGCTGGGCATGGTGATGCACACCTGGAATCCCAGAATTCAAGAGGTGGAGACAAGAGGATCACCACTAGTTTGAGGCTAGGCTGGGCTACATAGTGAGTTGAAAAACCATTATTAATTTTATCATTAAGAGATCATGTTGTTGTTGAGGTTTTAGCTCATCAGCATAAGAGCCTGCCTGGCAAACATGAGGTTGTGAGTTTGATCCCTGGTACCAAAAAAAGAGATCATGCATAGTTAAACCTTGTCTCAAAAAGATTTTTTAAAAAAGTATTTTTGACATACTATTATAAAATGGTTACTTCTAAGCCAAGGAAATGAAGATTTTTTGTAAGTATGTGCAGTGATGAATATGTTGATTAGCTTCATCATTTCTCAACATGTGTGTATCTCAAAACATCATGTTAAATTCTTCAAATCTATGTAATTCTGTCAACTGTACTCAATTTAAAAAATGGAAAAAATCATCCATAAAAAAATTATAATAACCAGGCACGATGGTGCATGTTTGTAATCCCAGCACTCAAGAGGCTGAGGCAGAAGAGCCACCGTTAGTTTGAGGCCAGCCTGAGCTACATATGCAAGTTCAAGCCTACTCTGCACTACAGAGGGAGATCCCATCTCAAAAAATAAAATAAAATAAAATAAAAATAATAATATGGAAAGGAGAGGGTACAACATGGGAAATCTATACTCTCATTCAATTTTCTGTAAACCTAAAATTACTCTACATAGTAAAACCTGTTGAAAATGAGGTAACAGCATACTTTACCCTTCTAAGTAATTAATTGAAACAAGTTTTTAGTGGCCCGATTATTTCAGCAACGTAGTTTTGGTCAAACTGCTTCTTAATGAAGCTGTACTCTCTCTCTTCCTCAAACACACCAGGTCCTTTCTAGTCTTGGTTTTCCCTCCTCTTCCCTCAGCTATTCATAAGGATGAAGTTGGCTCCACTTCATCCTTCTCAGCTCACCTTCCACCTCCTCAGAGAAGCTCCATGACCACTCTGTTCCCCATACATATCCATGATGTGGCAGATAATGGCCCCCTCCAAAATAATCTCTTGAAGAGGTGAATATGTTACTTTACACGGCAAAATGGATTTTGGAAGTGTGGTTAAATTATCCTGGGTTATCTAAGTGGAGCCAATGTAATCACAAGGGTCTTTAAAAACCAGAGAGGTAGAGGAATATGATTTCTGGTTCTGAAGATGAAAGATGCTCCAGAAACAAACAAAAAATGCAGGCAGAATCCAGAAAGCTAGAAAAGCAAGGAATAACTCTCCCCTCAACTCTGTGTTGAAGCTCCCTCCAAGAAATGCAGTCCTGCTGACACTCTGAGTTTAGCCCCACAGAGATTTCTGATATCCAGAACTATAAGATGGGCGAGGAGTGTAGCTCTGTAATAGGGCACATATTTATCATATACAATAAGAGCCTGGGTTCAAATCCCAGTGCAAAAAAAAAAAAAAACAGTAAGATAAGTTTGTGTCATCTTAAACCACTAAATCCATGCTCATTTGTTAAAGCAGCAATCTCATACATTCTTTATTTCCTTTACTGTAATCACTAAGATCCCTGTATTTGTTTGGTTAATTTTTCACAGCATCAATTGAATGTATGGTATATTTGGCTACTGTGATCCCACACATTAGGATATAAGCTCCCAAAATCTGCTACTGCACTTGGCACAAAGGTACTACTTAATAAATTAATTCATTAAAAGCAGAACTTTTCACCTTATCTCTCCCTCTTTTCTCTTTTCTCCTCTTCTTCCTCTCTTTCTCTCCCTTCCTCACCCCCTACTCCCTTGTTGCTTCCTGTGAACAGCTTTCTGTGGTCACACCTTCCACCATCATGCCCTGCCCTGTCACAGGCCTGCAGCAACGAGGTCAGCCAACCATGGACTGAAACTTCTGAAACCATGAGCCAAAATATCTTTCAGTTGATTTTCTGAGGTTTGTCATAATAGTAATGAAAAGTGGCCTAACAAGGCTGACTGGAAAGGAACTGCAGTGAAGCACAGGTTAATAATCCTGACTGGCAGAGGCAAACTCAGGCTGCATTCTGTCTTCCCTTAAAATTTTGATACTTGTGCATCATGAGGGGTTTATTATTTGTATGGTTTTTGGTTTTCTGAGGCAAGATCTCCCTTTGCAGTTCAGGCTGACCTTGAACTTAACCTGCTGCTCAGCCTCAGCCTCCTGCTCAGCCTCAGCCTCCCAAGGTCTGGGATGATAGCTGTGCATCATGACATCCAACTTTTTATTCATTTTGATTTTTAAAGTATTGTGGACTCACATACGGTACTTGAAAAGTATGGCTTTGGCATAGGCAGTGGCCAGACCTCTGCCTTACAGACAGATTCTCTGCTATCTGGATTTTATACTTTCATTCAATGATCTGAGTAACTGTGTTTGTTCTTTTTTAATAATTCATGGGAAAAAAACTTTTGATTCTTTATAAAAAATTTATACAGAGAGTTGAGACTGGGGACATAGCTCAGCAGTAGATCACTTATCTACAAGCAGTGGGCTCTAGGTTTGAAGTCTAGCACCAGAAAAAATGTGCATACACACCCCCATACACACACACACACACACACACACACACACACATATTTTAAAGTACAGTTAGACAAAAAGAAAAATACATTCTTCAAATTGCCTAAAATGTCAGAGAAAACAATGGTTAACATCTGCTTATAACTCTCAGATTTTTATTTGTTTGTTTTTAAGATGATCTCACTATGTAGTTCTGACTGGCCTTGAATTCACTACATAGCCCAGACTGGCCTTGAAATCATGGCAATCCTCCTGCTTCAGCCTCCTGAGTGTTGAGATTACAGTAGTTTGCCACCACACCAGGTTACAACCCCCAGGTATTATCCTAATAACTATGGTTATGTCTGTATGGTTTTTTAAAATAAAAATGAACTTTTAGAAAATATTTACTTTCTTTTTAAATTAATATTATAAATAACTTTTTTGGTCCTTGTTTTAAATCTTAAGTATCTTTTTTAAAATATAATTATAAAGCCAGGCATGGTGATGCACTCTTATAATACCAGCACTCGGGAGGCTGAGATAGGAGAATTGTTGCAAGTTCGGGACCAGCCTGGGCTACAAAATGAGCCCAATGGCCACCCCAGGGCAAGAACCATCAGCGTCTCCTGAGATCTGCGCCATGCTGGAACTTAGGGCACTGGGAAACCAAGCAACCAGCCTGCCGCTCTGATAAGTGGCTATGGCCTGGCAAGCTGCAGCCACCTCAGGGCGAGAACCATCAGTGTTGCCAGAGATCGTCATCATGTGGGAACTTAGGGCGCTCAGAAACCAAGCAGCCAGCTCACTGCCCTGGTAAGTGGCTGTGGCCTGGCAAGCCTCAGCTGCCCCAGGGCAAGAATCATCAGCGTGTCCTAATATCCACGCCATGTTGGAATTTAGGGTGCTTGGAAACCAAGCAACCAGCTCACCTCCCTGGTAAGCGGCTGTGAGCTTATCAGCATTGGGGCTGAGATTCAAACACCCATATTCTCCCCCTCCCCATTAGCAAGTGGGAGCCAGAGATCTGAGCATCTCTTGCAAGGTTGACTATATGCAATATAGCAAATAAGGGGGATTTCCTTCTACCATCTCTTTGAAGGCAAATATTTTTATCACTGTTTTGCTTTGTTCTGATTAATGGTATTGCTCTATTCAATATTCTGTTTTGACAAGTTCTATAATGTTCTGTATTTCCTTTGATTTTGCTGTACCTGATTGAAAGAACAACTATTGTGAAGAAAACGAGATATACTATGGTACCTATTACTGTTATCCTGGTAACCAACTGTGAAGTTCTGTACCAATTTCACTACACTGTCTCAATTGGCTTTGTTCCGTCTTGTTCTGTGGTATTTTACTACTTTAAAAAAAACAACAAAGTAAGCCCAAGGCCAGCCTGAACCACACAGTGAGACCCTGTCTCAAACAGACAGAATATATCATTTTTTAGTAATTAGGGTCTAAAATTTCACTTGTTCAAACAAATATTTACATTTTAAAAGTGCTTCCACTCAAAGTTTCATTCACTATCTCAATTTTTAAAATTAACTGTGAATATGCTACACTGTTACATACAACTGCATCACTCACAAAGTCAAACCCCTTAACAAGAGGACCACTTTATCATGTGGGGCACATTGTAGTCCTAGAGTTGGGCTTAATAGATTTCTTTATCCTCACTGCACAACAGGAACTTCAAGCCATGCAATTAGCTGAATGGCTTTGGGCAAGTCATTCACATCTTTAAATAGAAGAGCATGTGACCTCAAGAGAACCTAGTAAGGACCAGGAGGGCTGTGGTTGTCTTTGGCCTCTCCTCCCCACATCCTCTTCTCTCTGGATCACAATTTCCTCCTGAAGGGCTGCAGTCATGACTTTCTCCGAGTCCTGGTCTTTGCCAGTTCCCACCTTCCTCATCTGAAACCCAGCTCACAGGACTCGTTTCCAGCTTCTCTGAGAGCAGAGAGTTTCAGGATTGCTGAACCTTTGATCCCAGGGTTCTTCACTTTAGTTTCTGCAGGGAGAGGCCAGATGCTCACAGGCAGTGCCTGAAATCTGAAGCATATCTGCTCCCTTTGATTTAGAGCTGAAGACACTGAAGTGTAGCATGAAGGTCCTTCATCCACAGATGCCCAGCTGTGCTCCCCAGGAAAGGGCAAGGTCAACCTATATTAGCCAAGTAGAGGTCTTCCAGTCAAGAGGATGGCCCCGGGCTGTGGCTGGTCAGAGACAAGGTCAACCACTCCTAGGGGCAGGAATCAGGTGAGAATCCTATTTGAACAGATGGGCACTAATATAGGACAGGCAGATGAGGAAGCCTGAGCTTGTGACACGCTGCCTATGGGTCTGGTCCAAAGTGCCCAGACCTGGCTGACTGAACAAATGCTGACTGAAGCCTGGTTTAAATGCTGTTTATCCCTCAGAGCTCAGGTATTTGAGTCCCTAATTCAGGTCCCATTGGGCATGATCTGGATCTCCTAGAATGAAGAAAACAATATCTGTGTTGAACAACCAGGGATATATTCTCAAAGTGGGGCCCCAGAGGTGAGGCCACCAAGACAATGAGTAGTAAAGAGACTTAAACTATTCTTTCTAGGCTGTTATCCCTTGTAGTCACTTAAAAACAGGTCATTTCTAACAGCTATTCTTTAAAGAGTATAGCAGAACCCCTTATCTTTTGGAGACAGGTTCAAAGACCTCCAGTAGATGCTTGAAACTGCCAATACCACAATACTAAACCCTAAATATAGTATTGTTTTCTGTATATACACTTATGATAAAGTTTAATTTATAAATTAGGCACAGTAAGAGATTAATAATTAGTAATAATAAAATAAAACAACCAATATACTATAATAAAAGTTCTGTGATTTTCTTTCTGTCTCAAAATATTTTATTGTACCTTTTATTCAGTTAAAGGAAATTTGACTTCTCTTTGACATATCGGAGTTGCCAGAATTTTTACCTTGTGCTTCGGGGCCAAGAGTAAGTAAAGTAAGGGTCAGACAAACACAAGCACCATAGACAGTGAATCTGATAACCCCAATGACTATACTATTAATTGAACAATGGATGGGTGGTATACACAGTGTT
>PVLA01000583.1:278004-383004 GCA_004027455.1 Hydrochoerus hydrochaeris | reverse complement strand
AAAATAACCAGCCCAGGTGGAAAGGGCGACGGAGGAATCCAGGAAGAGAAGGGTCTCTACCAGGAGATGTGGGTGGAAAGGATTTTTCTAAAACACCTCAGATGCTCAAGCATTTACCAAAGAGATAGAAAAGATGAGGAGGTGATGTTCAAACAAATAAATGAAAAGGAAAAAATACAGGCAATTAGACCAAGGAAAACAAAAACAGAGATGTAATCATGGCATACTATTTAGTTTTGAAGTAAACAATATTTATATGTCATGATAACATAAGTGATTATTGATTTCAAAATATTTACTTAAAATGGTTCAGATAAAAATATACATCTTGCTAGAGAGAAACTACAATAGCAAGTAGAATTTAACATTAAAATTTTTTTAATTAAAAAATAAAAAATTAGTTTAACATTAAGAAATTAAGGCTATGTGTGAAATTTTTATACCCTTGAGATTTCTGTAACCTTGGAATATTTTCCAAATAAAAAGCTATTGCTTCTCGGCCTTTTGGCTAAGATCAAGTCTAAATAAAAAGTTAAAACTAATAATATAATTATATAGGAAAGTAGAGATGGTGATACAAAAGACCTGAATCCTTTATAATAGTAATAAGTCAGTAGATAATGTTTAAAACTACTCTATAAAGACACAGAAGTATAATCATTTTATGAAGTGGTGGTAATTATCAGAAGAAAGAGCTGAGAGTTTCCTGTATATTGCAGTTGAGAAAAAACATGGGGTTGGATGGAAAACTTTTGAAAATGTTTGGATTTTTAAAGCATGTGCTTGTGTTACTATGATCTAAAAAATAATGTGTTAATCTTAAGCCCAAAACTATGCTTTTCCACTTGCAAAGAATTTGTATTAAAATTTCAGTAAGAAGTTTCACATTTTTTCTTAAAGGTAGGTCCCATGCCTTGCTTATTAAAATTTTCAGGTAAAACAAGACAAAGAATTTGAACAATTAGTTTAACAACAGCTTTCTCTGGCTGCCCTGGGGAGAAAAATTTGGAGATGGGTAATTGCCAGTGATCTCATTTTGTTTTTTACCACTAGGCAAAACAATATATAATATCTCTCATGGTATTTCTAAGGCCCAAATCCAAAAGAGTGTACTAAAAAATCGGTGACAGTTTAACCATTGTGTAAAATAGCACATGAAAGTATGGAACAGCTGTAGTGATAACTTGTTTTCTTCTCAATATTAAAGAAGAAAAGAAGGAAGAAAGGAAGAAAAGCAAGGAAGGGAAGGAGAAAGGAAGGGAGGAAGGAAGAGAGGGAGGAGGGGGAAAGGGAGGGAAGAAAAGAAGAAAGGAGAGAAGAAAGCCAGGTTCCCTTGTTGATATAGAGCACCACATAGAGAAAAGCCCTTGACCAAGCCAGGCTCCCCACCAGTTCTAGCTCTGGTTAATGCCCCAGAATGATAAGATTCCAACTTCATCAAAGCACTGGAGAAGAGATACAGCCCTGGGTCAACAGCAAGGCAATGAGCCATGTGAGGGCTGCCACATATGGGGAAGTCCTGGCAGGATGGGTATATCAAGGAGAGAGGACAGGTGTCAAGCAGCAGGGACTGGAAGAATCACAAGTCGATAACTAGTACAAACATGTCAGCAAATACTCCCTAGTATCTGCTGGTTGACACTCCAGATCTGAGGGCCTGGTGGAGATGGCTCTGTGCTTTGGAGTGGGTGTCCTGGTGAGAAAGCATGTGGAGCATAAAGAACAGGACAGTCATCAACTGTCAGCATGGGCTCTGTGGTGGACTAACCTTTATTACCTGGGTGACCTTGGATGGGTTCAAACCTCCATTTTTCCATGGAAAAAACAGGGATATCAGTGTGTATCCATAGGATTCTTATGAGTATTAAACCAGAGTTTAGCACAATGACAGGCATACAATGAGTATTTGTAATTGCTAGCTATTGTCATCAGCACAGGTGACAATTTAAGAAACTAAGGGAGGCAGTTACTCAAGGAGAAATAATAAAGAAAAGATAAGGAGTCCAAAAGGAAGGACTCTTGATGAATGAATGAGTTGTCCAGGGAAGAGAAGCAAGGAATCAGAGAAAGTAGCAGTCACAAGCCCATGATAGGAATATCCCAAGGAAGCAGAAAGGCCCCACAAAAGGGTATAATAAATAATCTTTTAAAATGCTCCATGGAAATGTTTATTTAAAGGGAACTTCTGGTGGATCTGTTTCACAAGGGAATGGTTAGTATTTTTAAAAACTGGCATCAGCCACCACTGAATCTGCCTGACACCATCGCATATCTTGGTGTTCCTTCTCTGGTACCCTGCTCTCAGTGTTCTCTCCCCAAGAGCTCTACCTTCTTTGTGGCCAGTTGGTTGGTTATATATTGCAGTTATTTTGCTGTTGTTGTTGTGTTTTGTTTTTTGGCCATGCTATGTAATTTACCTTGGTTAACTCTGATGGTTCTTCATTAGAATAAGTCAATAACGATGGATATGGTTTCTAGAGCTCCAGGGGACTGGCTGGGCCACAGTGCTCTTCACATGTAGGTGCGCTCAGACACAAGTGTCTTTCAGATGTGGACATGCACAGGTGACTGTAGAACTTACTCCAGAAGAGACAGATAAAAGTACTGTCCTGCCTCTCCAAGGGATTTCCAGCCACCTCGCTTGAGTATGAGGGTTAATCTGTCCCTGGATGTCCTTCCTCATTCCCATGGCTGTTGGTCCAGACCAGCCTCCTCCTGGATATCCTGCACACTCTGCCACCTCCCCCTCCTTTGGTCTCCCTAAACCAGTTCCTCCTGCTGACTTCCTTATTTCAGAGGCCCACAAGTCATTCTCCAGTTCCCCTTCTTCAGAGGCTGCTCCAGGCTTCTTTTCTTCTTTCTGCTGTTCCCTTTTAACTGATGGGCCTGGCCCGTGACTTTGACCTCACTTATCTCTGTGGTTTCTTTCCTTTCTTCTGTATTTCCTTTCCTTTCCCATAATCTCCACCTTAAAATAGACTCCTCTATTCCTGGTCCAGTTTCCTTGGCCTCTGCTGAATGCTACTCCCAGGTCCTTCTTCCTCCATATTCTCAAGGTTAGGCATTTAAGGTCAAAGGCTTTCCACCCCACAAAATAGTCACTCTGTAATCATGCTTGCAACAGGTGGTGGTTTTACCACTGAAAATGCCACCCTCCACTGCAGTAACTTTAAGAAAAATACTTAAAAATATTTATTTCAATCTAGCAAACCAAAAATTAAAAAATAAAATACTAAAAATTGTTTTAAATCTAATAAGCCAGTGGGGTATGGTGTTGCATGCCTGTTATCCTAGCAATATGGGAGGCTGAGGCAAGAGAATTACCAAGTTTGATGCCAGCCTGGACAACACAGGTCTCAAAATAAAATTTTAAAGCACTGGGAAGGGCCAGGGATATAGCTCAGCAGCATAGCACCTGCCTGGCAAGTGCAAGGTCCTGAGTTTGATTCCAGTGCCAAAAAAAAAAGAAAGAAAACCACTGGTGATATAGCTCAGTGGCAGAGACTTGCCAAGTATTCAGGAGGCCTGGGGTTCAATCTCCAGTGTGGCAAAAATAAACTTAGTAGACAGATGCCCACTTTTGTTTCCAAAGTTTTCCTCTTTATTCAGTCCAACTTTCTCATTCTACCAGGTCCCATCTGCCTGATTCCTGGGTATACATATGCCAAGCACTTTGGCAAGAACTGGGCACTCAGATGATGGTGATACCCATGGCTCCTCTCCAGGAACTTGTGGTTGGAGCTAAAGGGAAATCACAAAGTCACATAAAGAGTCAAATGACAGCCCATGCCAGAAGAGCCATGCAAATTGCTATGCTGAGATAGTCTCACTCCATGCCACTCTAGAACCACTGGCTGAGCAGCTGGTCCCATGCAAAGCTCAGATCAGCTGTAGAGCCTTGGAAATGTTGTTTACGCTCCCTGCTTCTCAGGTTCTTCATCTATACAGTAAGTGAACTACCCCAAAGGATATTCATTAGGCCTAAAGGAGTCACGAGTGTGAGATGTTCAGAGCAGTGCTTGACAGAGTCTGGATACACTGATGATAAAGATCATCACTTTTACTATTTGACAATAATGGTCACAGGAAGTTAGAGACAGAAGTTACCTTTGAAGACTGTCACGTGGTATTTCAGGTAACTTCTGGGATTATAACCCAGAGTTCTCTCCCCAAGAGTTCTACCCAAACTCTCTCAACCCAGACCTCATTCTGCTCCCTCCTCCGAGTACTCCTCAGATATGCATATGGAAAAACTGGGAGGGAGGGGGGAAGATAGAGGTTGCAGCTCTTACCAAATCATGTGTCCTGTTGACCTTCAGACCCATTTGACTCACCCAACAAATATTTGGTGAGGACCCACTAGGTGCCAGCCTGTGCAAGGAAGATGCTGCTGAGGGTGAGCACATTTTCCTGATCATAAGGACTCATGTGTTACAGCCCAACAAGTTTGTTAACTAGCAAGCAGTAGGAAGGAACAGAACACGAGCTGTGTGCCAGGGCTGGTAGGGTGCTGTAAGAAAGGCTTTTCAAAATGTTCAACATCACTGGCCATTCCAGAGATGCAAATTAAAAAAACCCTGAGATTCTATCTCACTCCAGAAAGAATGGCTATTATCAAGAAATCAGCTAGGCATGGTGGTGCACAACTGTAATCCCAGCATTTGGGAGGCTGAGGCAAGAGGATCACTGCAAATTCAAGGCTTGCTTGGTTTACATAATAAGTCAAGGCCAACCTAGACTACATAGTGAGATCCTGTCTCAAAACAAAACAAAACAAAAAAACAAGAAAAGAAAAAAAATCAATAACAAATGCGGACAAGGCTGTGGGGAAAAAGGAACCATTCTCCACTGTTGGTAGAAGTGTAAACTGGTGCGATTACTGTGGAAGTCAGTGTGGAGATTCCTCAAAAAACAAAAACTAGAGGTTCCATTCAACCCAGTTATTCCCCTCCTTTAGTATCTTCCCAAAAGAATTAAAAGCATCACTTCATGGTGATACATGCACACCCATGTTTACAGCAGCACTGTTTGTAATAGCCCAATCTCAGAAACAGCCCAAATGCCCATCAACCACTGAATGGGTAAAAAGATGTGGGTTTTTTATATAATGGAGTACTGCTCTGCCAAAAAGGACACGCTTGAGACATTTCTAGGTAAATGGATGCACCTTGAGACCATTCGCTTGAGTGAAATAAACCAGACACACGTGTTTAAAAGCCACATTGTTTTCTTGGTGTGAGAAATCAAAACCACAAACAAGGGCCAAAATATGTAACAGATACAAGGGCCAAAATATATAATAGATATTAGAAAATGTTCAAATAAGAAGGGGAACAAGGAAGTGGGAGACAGACAAAAGGACAAGGAAAAAATAATTGTAGGAAAATGGAGCAAAGCTTTTGTAAATAAAGAGTGGAAGAGGGGTTGAAGGGAGGAGAAGGGGATGGGGAAAAAAAGGAAGCACGAAATGCCATGTGCAGGTACAAATTCCCTATGATGAATGTTATCGTTATTGTATATCTAAAATGTACCAGTAAAATTTTTACAATGCAAAAACAAAGTAAAAATAAAATACAAGTTAAAATAAAGAATAATTTTTAGATGTTAAAAAGATGATGAGGGCTGGAGATTTAGCTCAGTGGTGTAAGCGCCTGTCTGGCAAGCTCAAGGCCGTGAGTTCAATCCCCGGTACCAAAAAAAGAAAAAAAAAGACGATAAGAAAGAAGAAGAGGGAAAAGAGGAGGTAGAGGAAGAGGAGGAGGAAACAGAAAAAAGAAGGGCTTTTCAGAAGAAGTGACACTCGTGCTGCAATCTGAAAACCGACCGGTATCACACTTTGAGGAAGGAAAGGTAATCTGCTGCCCTTTCCCACGGCTCCTGCCATGGAACCCTAAAGTCCTATATGGTACCTGAGGAATTCCCAGGCCTCCTGTGAGGGCCAAACATGAGGCTGTAGACCCTGTCTGTGCCACTGCCACAGTCCTTCACTGCACAGGTGAGCAGTGCCCCAGACGGACCTCAAAAACTCCGGTAAACAGGACCTCACAAAACGGGGTCTAAAGTTGGCCCCTGAGATCCCACAGCCAGCTTTCTCCACCCAGCAGCCAACTATGGGGAAGGGGACCTACGAGACAGCTGTGAAGCTCTGGGGCAGCAAGCAGCGTCCCAAGAAAGGAGTTGGGACGGCCATGGGCTGACGTTTGGATGTGCGAGTTCCTGCTCCTGTTTTACAAGATGGGAGTTCTTCTCCCCCACCGCTGACCCGAATTAGGCGGCACCGACCCTTGATGGTGCACGGGGAGTGACAGGATGGGAAAAGGGGACTGGAGAGAAGGGGACAGAAACACCTGCTGTCTACAAATGGGCCAGCCCTAGAAGGCTTAGACGCCCTCAGCAGCTCCTAGGGTCTCACACGCTACTGGCGTCCCTATGGCACCCACCCCACGTGCTGCAGGGGGAGCGCAGAAATCGGGGCTGCCAGACAGAGCAAAGCCCCATCCCTCCTAGAACAGATCTCCGCCGTCGACCTGCGGAAGGAAGCGCACACCTCGCACGCGGGATTCCCGGGTCTGCCCAGGCTCAGCGTCCAGGGCCACCCGTGACTGCCCCGGAGGGCCGCCCCCCTCTGCGTCTCAGCTTTCATCCGGGAGGGAAGGGTCGACGCCCGTCCTCGGAGGAGGCGCTCCCGGGGCTCCGGGCGGGCCCTGAGGACTGGACCCCGGTACTTGCGGGCGCGCGGGGCAGGGAGAGCGCGGCGCCGGGAGCGGCAGCCTGGGCCCCGCCGAGCTCCGGGCGCACGGTCGCCGGGCCGGGCCGGGCCGGGCCGGGCCGGACTGGGGCGCCCTCGCCGCGCTGCCTGGACTGAGGCGGGGCGGCCCCGCAGACTCACCCAGAAGTTGCCCTTGAACTGCGAGCCCGTCATGCTGGCGCAGGTCTGCGGCCGCGGAAGGAGCGGGAGCGCAGCGGAAGGAAAGGGAGCGCAGCGGGAGGAGCGGGAGCGCAGCGGGAGGAGCAGGAGCGCAGCGGGAGGCGCTGGGAGGCCGGACAGTCTCAGCCCGCGGCCAGGCGCGACTTCGGAGCAGCAAGGTCTCGCTGGGCAGCCGCCCCGGGTCCTAAACCACGCCCGACTGCGCGCGCGTACCCACGCGCTGCGCTTCCCTGCGCACTGGGAGGAGGGCTCGCGGGTGAGGGATCAGAGGCCCCGGGTCGCAAAGCGCCACAGCGACAGACAACCTGCAATACTTTAACCCAAAAGTCCCCTCCTTCAGGAAGCCTTTGAGGATTGAAAAAACCGGTCCTGTCTCCTTCCCCATCTCTGCTCAGATTCCTGCCCGTGTGGCACCCTCAACCGAATGAATCCCTAAGCAGAAATCCAGGTCTGGGGGGGGGGGGGGGAAGGAGCCCTTGCGCTGATCACAAAGGGTGGTTGTGAGGATCCTGACAGGGCCAGGGAACGCTTGAGGTGTAGACAGCCAAAGACGACCGTGGACCCCAAGTTTTAGTCCAAAATGTCATGGCACAGTCATCACTGCTGTTTTCCCTGGATTCTAGAACTTTTAGTGGGGTGCTTACAGACTCACTAGGAGCTCAGCTCCTCTGACATCCGCTTCCCTTCCTCAGGACCCAAGGCCCTTCAGCAGTCCCACCCCCAGTAACAGGAGCAGCAACCTTCCTTTCTCTCCTACTCTGATAACTGTAATCCCAGGGGCAAATCAGAGCCACACCCACCTTGCAGGAATCTGAGGTCAAAGTACTGCCCCATGCTTCATGTCTAGAAAAGCTAAATGACTTGGTCAAGACACAGTTCATTTAAAGGACAAGGAGATGAAGGTTAGAGGTCTGCCCTTCTTGGCAGGGCAAGAGGCCAGGCAGCAGTCATTTGGGGGCAGATCCACCCTTGAGCAGGTACTCAAGGAGTGGAAGATAAAGTCAAGGGTACCAAGACTGGCTCACAGAAACCACAAACCCAGGCTAGTAGGTTCTAGCTAGAGCTAGCAAAGAACTGGTAATTGCTGGGGTGACCAACAGGACCCCTAAAAGATTCTGCCCCACAACACCACCCCAAATCCTGTTATGAAACTCCACTAAGAAAGTCATCAGCAACTACAAAAATGGAGACCTGACCTCCAGTCCCCAGTCTTTCCAGAGACACAGCTGTTCACTTGTGGTGCACATGCTTTGAAAACAGGGAGGTTAGAGGGGAACAAAGAGAATTCTGGAAGCACCACCAACAGGTGACAGCATAAGCCAGGATGGACTTCAGAAGGATAGGTTAAACTGCAGAAAATAATAAACAAGCACTTGGGGCTGGGAGGCATAGTTCAGCATGCAGAACACATAGAAGGCCCTCAGTTTGAGTCTCAGTACAGAGAAAAAAATTTTTTAAAAGTAAGTATGGTGGCACACACCTGAAATCCCAGCACTCTGGGAGGCTGAGGCAGGAGTGTTGCCAGTTTCAGCCTAGCATGGGAAATAAAAAGGACTGGGAATGTAGCTCAGTGTGAAGACTCCTGGATTTAATCTCAAGTACTGGAAAAAGAAAAGAAATAGAAATAGAGAAAAAAAAAACAGTACAGTAAAAGAAGCTAACGTCCCAAAGATATTACCAAGATTTTTACTGGAGGTTTTAAGAATTTGGGGCAAATATTTTAGATGTGAATCTTATTGAGTATATCTTAATTTTTCATTCATGTATATTATTCTTAAAGGCATTCTCAATAAGTTCTCATGGTACACTGTGCCTGAATTGTCTCAGAGCCCAAAGATTCATGAATTTTAACTCTCTTCCACCACCAAGTGGTAAAATTTTAAATTGTAAGTGGCCATGCCTACTGCCAGAAGATTATTTATTAAACTCATCTCTGGAGCAGGTATTGGTTTAACAAGGCAAGAAAAATGTATGCGATGTCTAAGGATCTATAACCAATTTAGGATATATTACCACAAAGTTAAATAATACCACCACAGAAAGTATGCAGTAATGAAATTAACTGCCCTGTACTTATAACCACTGTAAATATGTTGGCATAATGAATGACTTAAGTTCTTTACATAAATTTTGGAGTTTCATTTTTTAATGCAACAATATTATAAAGGTATTTTCAAAAGTTATTAGATGTTTTTCCTGACAAAAAGGTGTTATCACTGAGCCTGGTAGCACATGCCTATAATCCCAGCACTCAGGAGGCTGAGGCCAAAGGATCACAGTGAGTTTGAGGCCAGCCTGGGCTATATAAGCAAATTCAAGGCCAGCTGAACTACATAGTGAGACCCTGTCTCATGAACAAATAAATAAATAAATAATGTTATGGGGTTTGCTTATTTTTTAAATAGTCTTGCTATATAGCACAAGCTGACCCTTGCTTCACCCTCCTGAATGCTGGGATCACAGGAGTGTACCACATACCTGGTTTCCTAGCCACTGCATAAGCAAATAGACTCTCTTGCACATAAAAATTGAAAATATCAGCCATGCTAGCCAAATGTAAAATACATCTATATTTTGACCTAACAATTCCATGTCAAATAACATGCCTATTATCATTTGTGTCTCAACACCCCCTCAAAGCCTCATGCAGTCATAGGTAGGGCTTTTCAGAAACGGCTGGATTTAGAGTGTGTGACACTGCAATTAATTGCAGACCAAGGTTGCTTGATTACTAAATTAGTCCACTGACTGGTTTGGCAAAGTCCTGAGAGTGGATAATAGGAAGGCCTTTCTGGGCCTAATGGCCCTATCAGCATGTATCCTGACTAGAACATAATGGGCAGAAAAAGAGCTGCTTTGGTCACTTGTCACTCACTGCTTACGGATTTCTGCTTGCTGACTTTTGCCTGCCCTCCTTTGCCACGAACTGTTTCTCCTTTGCCATGCCATCCTGCCTTGGAGCCAGCTATGGACTAAAACCTCTACAAACTGTGAGCCAAAATAAACCTTTCTTCTTTCAACTTTGGGTGTCAGGTATTTTGCCTCAGCAATGAGACACTACAAAGACTACTCTTCAGATGTAGTCTCACATGTACACAGTGAAAGATGTATATAGTTTCTTATGGCTACTCTGGCAAAAGGTTTGAAACAAATATCCATTTACAAGAAACGAGCTCAATATATTGTGATACAGCTATACAGCAATTTAAAAAATGAGAGGAACAGGGATATAGCTCAGTGGCACAGTGCCTGCCTGGCAAGCATGAGGTCCTGTGTTAAGATTCCCAAAACCAAAGAAGCAGAGAGGAAGAGGAAGAGGAAGAGGAGGAGAAGGTAGAGGAGGAGGAAGAAGAAGGGGAAGCTCTTTCCATATTAGTATGGAAAACTCACTAGATATGTCTCTAAGTGAAAAAAGAGCAAGATGCAGAATAAACTACCTCTTAAGTGGAAGGCAAAAGAATGGACACATTTTCAATGGTTTCCTCTGGTGACTGAGTGACATAAGAGGGAGGGAGACCTACTTTTCCATAATACATTTTTAGGTCTTTGAATTTATACCCTGTGAGTTTATTAAAAGCAAAAAAAAAAATCTAAAGAAGATCCTTCAATATCATCTTTAATTTTTGCATAATTTTTAATCAAGTGGTCATACCAATACTTAGCATTTCTCTAATTTTAGAAATGTTGTGATATCTTTTATATAAATATTTGTTAAAATTTCTCACATCAAAGAATAGAAATTTTTTTCAAATTGAATTTATTTCAAGAAGGAAAAAAAAAGAAGAAAAAAACCTAAAAATTTCAAAACACATCCATCAGGGTAACAATGGTATATACCTTGTGCATTCACATCCCCATTCATTCACCCAAAGCACAAGACGTCTGCACTCAATTGTCTGAACAATACCAGCACAAATCTTTCTCTTCAGTGAACTCTGAGAAATCAGTAGTATAACTATCTTAACTCGTTTTTTATATACATATGTACATAGTCACAGAGGATATCAATAGATAAGATTGTGTAAACCTAATTAAATGAAAGCTAGTTTAACTGAATATGTATTGAATATCTATAATGTGCTAGGTATACATACATATATATATATATATATATACACACACACATATACATGTTTTTTTTTTCAACTTCTCACACTAGTAAGACAATAAAATGTTTATACATGTGTCTCATTTATTTCATTTATGAGTATGGTCTCAAGTTACATCTATTTACCTATAAAAGTCTCTAATTTATCCTTTATGGCTAAGTAGCACTCTATTGTATAAAAATACCACATCTTTTTTTATCCATTCCTCAGTCAGTGGGCATATAGGTTGTTTCAAGATCTAATTGTTACAAATTGTGCATCTCTAAACATGTGTACACGTTTAGTATACCACTGTGGTATGATGGTTTTAATTTTTGGGGGGAGATACCCAGAAGGGGAATAGCTGGGTTGAATGGGACCTGTAGTCTTAGTTTTTTGAGGAATCTCCACCTTGATTTCCACAGTGGTTCCACCAGTCTGCATTCCTACCAATAGTGGAGAAGGGTTTCTTTTTCCCCACAGCTCCTATAGCATGTTATTGTTTGTTTGTTTTTTTTTGTCTTTTTGAGACAGGGTCTCACTATACAGTTCAGGCTAGCCTTGAAGTCACTTTGTAGCCCAGGCTAGTCTCAAATTCACAATGATCCTCCTGTCTCAGCCTCCTGAGTACTGGGATTACAGGTGGGCGACATCATGCCTGGCAATTGCTTGATTTCTGGATACTAGACAAAGAACAGAAATATTTTTAAGGTTCTTAAGGTATACTGTTACATTGTCTTCCAGGAAGATTTTTTTCAAAAATATTGGGTTATATCATTCATAGTCCCTATTAATTTGATCATTGAAATTATCAATTATGGTTTTAATCTTTGTGGTTAATCACTATTTGATAGTGTTTCACAGTTTTTTTGTTATGCCCTTTTGGGGGACTTATCTACATCCTTTGCCCTTTATCTATAAAACCCTTGCTACTTTCCTAGTCAATTTGCTACCTTTGTTGCAAACATAACTTGCCCTGTAGCTCATGACTTAGCATGCTACCTAGCACATTATAGATATTCAATAAATATTGTTAAACTAGCTTTTATTTAATTAGGTTTACACAATCTTATCTATTGATATCCTCTGTGACTATTTTCCCCTACTCTTCTGTTCAAAAGTTCTTTCCCAAACCAGTCATACTAAGACAGGTCTGTAATCCCAGTATATGGGAGAATGATCAAGAGTTTGAGGCCAGCCTGGACTACTTGAGACTCTGTCTCAAACAAGATTAAAAAAAAAAAAAAAAGTCATTCCCCATTCATTAGTTGACTTCAAAAAGTAAGACATTATCCCACCAGCTTGTACTAGTTGTCTATTTATGCAAAACAGGGTACTTCAAAATATAGCAGCTTAAAACAATGCAAATTTATTATCTTGCATAGTTACTGAGGGTCAGGGATTTAAGATGTGTGGTTTGGGCTCAGGCATCCCATGAGGTTTCAAGCAAACTGTTGGCAGTGTGGTCATATCCAAGCTCTAGTGGAACTGGAGAATCCAGTTTCACACTTGTTCCTGTGGTCAGCGGCTAGTTTCTAGCTGGCTGTTTGCCTGAGACTCACTTCATCGTTGTGAAGGTCCTGGTATAAAGCTGATCCCAATGTGGCAACTTGCTTTCTCCAGAGCAAAAGATCTGAGGGAAGGACAGAGAAAGAGAGGGAGGAATGCACAGAAAAGCCACTTTCCCCCCCAGTGCTGGCGTTTGAATCCAGGGCCTTGCATTCGTTAGGTAAGTACTCTATCCCTGAGCTATATCTCCAGCCCTCCACATTATTTTAATAACCTACTCTCAGAGCCCTATTTTAAGCTCAGAGAGCACTGGCTAGGATGCTTTCTGTTGCAAGGAGGAGTTCCTACCCCTTCCAGATCTCACTCCATACCTCTATCTACTCCCCAACCCCTGGGTCTGAATGGAGTCACACATATAACTCAGATCCATTAGGTATGTTGCTCCTCCCTGCCATCAGTGGTCATCCACATACAGTGTTAGCATGTCTAGCAGTTCTGGTTGGAGCAGGAACCCATACTGCTGACAGAAGACCCCAGAACTCTGAACCAGCCATATCACCTAAGAATTCCACCACCTCTACCATGAGGAGACCGTCCTAGTCAGTCTCAGCACTGGCGAGAATAGTTTCTGTTGCAAGACACAAAGACCAACGCAAATCCACTTCAGTGAAAAAAATGAATAATTAGTTCATCTAAGTGTGAAGACCCTGGCTAATACTGGTTTCATGCACTGTTGGATCAGGGCTCAAACCACATAACCAAGACCTGTGTGTGGCTGGATGCTTGGGTCCTGTCTTTCCTGTGCTATTTAATCTTCAGGCTCCATGTGCTAGTTCCTGGCAGCCCTGCACCAGTTGTCTAAGAGAAGACAGAGATCCTCCCTTCCTTAGCTAGCATTTAGCATTTAGACCTTAGCAAGCAATTAGCAGTTAGCATTTAGATGTTAGCCACATCCTCCCAAAGGTCATGTTCTTACCTCTCCAAGGCCAGATATATAATGTACTTTTCAGTTTTGGCCAAAGACAGATGCTTCATTCCTAGAGCAGATGTAGTTCCCACATGAAGAATATAGAAGAACCCTGCTCCATGAGGAAATGAAGCATCTTTTCCCTGAAATAGGATAGACGGATATTGGGTGGCAAAAATAGCAAATATCATTTGGCATGGTGGTACATGCCTGTAATCTCAGCACTCTGTGAGGCTGAGGGAGGAGGAATCCAAATTCAAACCCAGCCCAGGCAATTTAGGGATTTAACTTTTGTTTTTTGTACCGTAGATCAAACTCAGGACCTTGCAATTTACCAAGCAGGTGCTTTTGCCATTGAGCTAAATCCCTAGCCTTAATTTAGGGATTTAGCAAGACCTCAAAAATAATAATGGAATATAGTGGTGCATGCTTGTAATCCCAGTACTTGGGAGGTTGAGGCGAGAGGGTTTGAGTTTGAGATCAGCCTGGGATACACAGTGAGTTCAAGGCCAACCTGAACTAATAGTGAGAACTTGGTCCCCCACAACCCCCTCAAAAAGAGATAGAAAATCAAATCATATTTACCAAATTTCCTTAATTTCCATACTACAAAAAAATATTGGGCTCAGGTTACATAGTTCAGTGGTAGAGTGTATGCTTAGTTTCTGAAGTCCTGGGATCAGTCCCTAGTATTACCACCAAAAACAAAATAAAACTTCTAATAGATGTATTTTTTTTTCTTTCTCTTCCTCTCACTCAACCCAACCACATACAGATTATTGGGTTATCTTTCTTAACCCCACATCCTCTTCATTTTTCATGACTCTCTTCTCACAAGGGTGCCATGTTCTTCTTGCCCATCCAAATTAAATAAACCACATCCAGAACCTGTGTCTGGTCTCAGAGCTTCCCAGAGCTGGCTCTGCTCTACCTTTTGTTTCCTTCCCAATCATGTGGCCCCAGCCCCTTTGTTCAATGCCCAGTCCTTGCCCGCCACATTCGCTAAAGCTTGCAGGCCACCCCAGCTGCCCATGCTCTTGCTCACTTTCCCTCTACCCACCTTGTGCAGCTGCTCCTGCCCTCAAGGTCTCACTTCTTCAATTTCTAGGATTTGTCATTATTATGACATAAGCAAGCCCTTAATTATATATAACTTATATTTTTATGCTTTTCTTGTCTAGTTTTTATTCCTCTTGGACATGTTACTTTCCTAAGAAAACCACAAAGCTCCTCAAAATAAAGATGAGATGTTCTCATGTAATCCAATATATTAGACCAGTGATGGCGAATGTTTCAGAGATAAGTGCCCAAACTACAACCCAAACCCCATCACAAAGTGCAATTAAACCTGAATATTGAGGTTTTAGTTTAGAAAAAACAATCCATACATAACATCTTTTGTCTTAAAAGAAAAATAACACATGCCATTGATTCACCACTCTGGGCTAGACCATGAGAAAGCAAGCCAGGGACTCCATAAACTGTCTCCTATGAACAGCTGTGCTCATTTTTATTTCAGTTCCTATCATCTGACCCCTCCCTTTCAGAGCCAGAGCAAAGCTGGGGGTAGTTACGAGGCCAGGGAAAGCCAGGCACCTGGACGTGGCCAAGCAGAAGTCATGGTACAAAGCACCAGTGATAGTTTTGTCTAGCGTGACAAAACTGGCTAGAAAATGTGCAGTCCTGTCAATCACAAGACTCCTGGGCAATGTCAGGACCCCCGAATGTAGAATTTCTTGACAGCATCAAATACCAGACACCATAGGAAGCTCACTATTGTGAATTTCCACACTTGTCCACATTGTGTTTCCCAGATGCTGCACATACTTTTGCTTTGAGTTTCTTTTTCTCTTATTCTACCCAAGTTTGCTCTGCAGAGCTGGTATCTCTCATACCCATTCACCCCTCACTTTTCAAATAAACTTTTAGCACTGTTTTTGGCTTGTCTCATCCAATTCTTTGTTTCAGGCAAGACAGACTTTTTTTTTCCTGGTTCCGGGAATTGAACTTAGAACCTGTGCTTGCCAAGCAGACACTGAGTCATTGAGCTATATCCCTGGCCTGTTTTTTTTTTTTTTTTTTTGGTACCGGTGATCGAACTCATGACCGTGCGCTTGCAAAGCAGGCACTTACACCGCTGAGCGAAATCCCCAGTCCTTTTTTAGTCTTTTTCAGACAGGTTCTTGCTATGTAGTTTGGGATGTCCTTTAAGCTCACTTTGTATCCCAGGCTGGTCTTGAATTTCCAATTATCCTCCTGTCTTAGCCTGAGTGCTGGGTTTGCAGGTATATGCCACCATACCAAGCTCTAGAATTTTTTTTTTTTTTTTTCTTTTTGAGACAGGGTCTCTCTATGCAATTCAGGCTGGCCTTGAGCTCACTTTGTAGCCTGGGCTGATCTCGAACTCTCAACAATCCTCCTGCCTCAGCCTCTCAAGTGCTGGGATTACAGGCATGAGCCACCAAGCCCAGTTTAGAATACTTTTGATTGGCACACCATTTCTAAAGAAACCAGGAGATAACAGCAGGGGCAGGGAAGCTGTGTCATCACGTCTGCCAGCCAGGTTAATGATGAAATCAAAAAGGCTGGATTTTGTTACCTAAGTTAGAATCTGCGTAGACTGAGGAACGAAGCAGAGGCTAAAGATAGCACAGGAATGAAATATGGTAGACAAACATTCAGAAGAGCCCCAGTTAGAGGTCATGGGGGTGGTGCTAAGAGTCTGGGAAAAGCAGCAATTTGAATTCTCATAAAAGTGAGATAAAAGACTGAAAGAATTTGCTACTGATCAGAGCAGTATAAAGATAGAAACAACTTTGATATTTGCTATCATAGAAGAGAGCCCATGGTATTTGGGGGCTCTTTTTGCCCACCAAAACCCATTAAGAGTGAAACACAGGCCAGGGATATAGCTCAGCAGCATAAGCATCTGCCTGGCAAACGTAAGGTCATGAGTTTGACCTCCATTATTTAAAAAAAAAAAAAAAGCAAGAAAGCAAGCAAGAAAAAAAAATAGCCATGGGAAGCAGGTATGGTAGTAAATGCCTATAAACTCAGTACTCTGGGTGGCTGAGGTAGGAGGATAAAAAGTTTGAGTCCAACTTGAGCAGTGTAATACAATTTAGCAAGACACTGTCTCAAAATAATCTAACCAGGCATGGTGGTGCTGAGGCAAGAGGATTACTGTAAATTGAGGCCAGCCTAGGCTACACAGTGAGTTCAAGACCAGCCTGAATTATACAGTGAGACCTTGCCTCAAAAAATCAATACGCTAACCAAATTAAATAAATAAATAGTACTAGGGATGCACAAATACCCTGGTTCAATCTCCACTACTACAAATGAAATAAATACATAAATAGTCCTAGACCGTTTCCAGGCTAGGCTAGGAAATATGCAAGATGTACCTAGAATACCCTATAATTTACCCATTCCACATAAAGCATAGCAAACAGACACTGGAGCCAAGGGAAAGAGTTCCCAATGGCCAAATATGGTACAATTTAAACAATAAAAGAATTACAATAATGAATTATAATCCAAACTACAAGTAATCATGAATCCACTGTGATATAAATAAGTGACTGACGCCTGGCATGGTATGGTGGAGGCCTGAGACCGCAGAGACCCCAAGTTTGGAATTCAGAGCCCATGAAGCTGGACTACAATGCCCCAGGGGCTGTTCCCGCACTGGCAACATACCAAAGCTATCAGTTGGAGCCACCAGAGGAAGATTATCAAAGGCCCCTGCTCGACCACGGACAACAGCCTCCCTGCTGGTAGCCAAGGACAGAACTACCCAGTCACCCCCCTCCAACCACCCACCAGTCAGTGGCCTCCCAAGCAGTCCTTCACGAGTAGAAGTACTGAGTCAGATGTGGGTACCCCAAGCCAAGGACCCTCAAAACATGTGTCTCTAGTGGGTGCTCATGACCTGTGGAAGATGCAGGAGGAGGAAGCCTGTAAGCTGCAGTACAAGAGGGCACAAATGCTGGAGGGCCTGGTCCTATGGCGGGTGGTGCCAAAAACAAGTGGCACCATCAAAAGAGCTCCACATGCTGAGCATAAATCTGCTAGTACCTAAGCAGGCCCTGTACCCTGCAGAGTACCAGGCCCAGGAGGCAAAGCAGCATGTGCTGTGGAAGGCAACACAGTTTCTGGAACAGAACACCCTTGAGCACAGGTAGTTCTCAGCAAGTCCTAGGAGAGCCCCAGGGCATCACCTACTCCCACCCCGTTCAGAAGACCTTGGCTCATACCAGTACCCTGCCCAGACATTATCATCACTTTGTGGAGGATGGAGCAGCAATCCTGGTGCTATGGACCCTGAGGATGCACTGCTGTGCAGCAGCTGCAGAGCTCCTTAGTCTGAGCCCCATTCCTCCCTAGGGAGCTGCGACTCCCCAGACTTGGGATGGGGACACTGCCAGCTCTAATACCACCTTTGCCCCAAGTCTTTGAACCTGGGTGTTAGCATTCCGGAAAAGATTGCCAGGAGGTCTGGCCTCTAATTCCTGCTGCACCCCTCTCCCCAGGACCTCTTGGCAAGACTGTCACTAGTGACGTTTGTGTAGCCAAAGACTATTTTGTGGCTTACAGTTGACAATTAAAACAAAAAAATAGCTTAAGTACTATGTAACATGTTCACATTGGAGCTATAATTCATAGATCTCAATGCTGGGTGGCTAAAGTCACCAGTGGTATGTATGTAACTGTCTCATCGGGCAGCTTTTCCTAATTTTATTAGTAAAGACAAATAAAAGTGATATATCCACAATATATATACACAATATATCTACAATTGGTACAAGCTGCCTGATGGGACTGCTATGCATATATTCTGGTGGTTGAAGCTGGTGGGAACATATTAAAATATGTTTAATACAATAATTGCAGAGCTTTAAGAGACAAGGAGACTTTCAGCACAGCTAAAACTGTAATTTTTTTAAAATTTAAGTCTGGGCTGGGGATTTAGCTCAGCGGCACAAGTCCTGCCTGGCAAGCATGAGGTCATCAGTTCAATTCTCAGTACAGAAAAAAAAAAAAATTAAGTCTGGCAGGGCTAGTAGTGCACATCTGTAATCCTAGCACTTTGCAAGGCTGAGGCAGAGGGCTTGTAAATTCAAACTCAGCCTTGGGCAACTCAGGCACTTAGCAACTGTCTCAAGAAATAAAGGCATGAGTTCAACCCCCAGGACTACACTCATACCAAAGGTCTGAAAACCATAACACTGTTACCTCAAGTTTTAAGTTCTATTTCTTAAATGTTCACCATTGCCCTATAGGCCATATCAAGCAAACAAAGCAAAGCAGAAACAAAACAAAAAAACATACAAACACACTTTTGATAAGCATAGGTCTGCCACAGGTCACTAGGCAGAACATTTAAACCTGCCTGGTCAGAACAGCCAGATGCCTATGAGGCACCCTATCTCATCAGCCTCTAGGTGATAAGCACCTGAAATCATGCTTTGTTTCTCCTGGTACAACTGCTGTAATAGATTGGGTTGGGCTCTAGTTCAGTAGAAACTACTGGGGTAAAAGAGACATACAGCATTAACACAGCTCTCGTATTTTTTAAGGAGAGCTTTTATACTTCACATGATTTCTCAAATTCATACAGCTCATGGCCAATAAAAAAATAAAATTCAGGTTACTTGACTCAAAGATAATTTTCTGAGGAATTTTTTGTTTGTCCTACTTTCATTAAATTAAACCAAATCTGTTTTTAAAATGTGCTACACAAAGAACCTGCCAATGCTGAGGGGTAGGTATAAATATCACTTCAGCTTTTCATTAGTTTACAGAAAGTCAGGTAAGCAGTGTTTTTATCTAACTTGCAACTAAAAAAAAAGGAGTTTGGCACCATCATGAGCAAATGAAGGCTGGAATATAGCTAGGTGGTGGAACAGTACAAGGAAAAGTACAAGGCCTTGTGTTTAAAAAAAGTATTATATTACTCAGTACTAACGGCCCTGGGTTCAATCCCCAGCACCTCAGGGGAGATTTCCTAAATAAGACCAAAATTACTGCAAATGTCAACTGATTACAATTTAAAACTGCTGCTCATGAAATGTTGTTTATTCTCTGTTCAGGCTTTTTGTTTTTGTTTTGAACTCAAGGTCTTTGCCCTCAGCTATATCTCCTTCCTTTTATTTTTTGAGACAGGGTCTCACTAAATTGCCCTAAGTGGGCTCAAACTATGCAATCCTCCTGCTTCAGCCTCCCAGTGTGCCAGGATTACAGAGATGTACCACCACCTCCAGTTCTCTTCAGTTTCTGATATCCATTTTTCATTCTTAGTATTTATTTCCTTAAGAATTTTAGTTGTCTTTTTCCTGTCTATACCTTTTATACATAACTTCACAGCAGAGAAATCAAGCTCCTCAATATGTCACATATATTAACTTGTTTATGAATCTCTTTTAATTAAAGTACTTGAGAATCTTGCAAACAGCTGAACCTTGAATTATCTAGCCCTGCTGATTATACCAATGTTCAAGCAAAATGGATAAGAAACACATTTACCAATTTCTCAACATAATCTCAGTTACTCTGAAGAATAACAAAAACCACAGAAACCCCCACACAATATGGAACTTTTATTTTAACGTGATCTCTGTACATCAGGAATATGAGAGGATGCCTTTTACAAACAGAACCGATTTTTACGAGAAGAAACAATGATAAAGCCAAACCATTATTTGATGTGAATCCTTGAGTTTATGCTTCAAATCCAGCTAGGAAGTTTGTGACAATCTCTTTCAGTTTTGCATCTGACTGTTCTGAGATCTTCCCATCAGTCCTATTTGGGAATAAGAGCAGAGCATCAATTGACCCAGAAAAAAATTCAATGACTGGTCTTACAGAATTGAAAAAAATTGATTTTGAATCTTAAAATTTAGCTGATTGGCCAGGTGTGGTAGCACACACCTATAATCCCAACACTTGACAGGCTGAGACAGGAGGATCACTGCAAATTCAGGACTAGCCTGGGATACAAAATTGAGTTCCAGGCCAGCCTGAACTGTATTAGTGAAATCCTGTCTTAAGGGGAAAAAAAAATTAGTTGTTTATAAACATCAATTACATTCATACCTGATAGTCCCTAATAGGGCCTGGTGCTGGCTAACAACATGGGACAAGAAAGCCTGCTCAAACTTGGTGATCTTGCTAGGCTCCAGTTTATCAAGATAGCCCCTTACACCTGCATAGATAACAGCCACTTGTTCCTCAATAGCCATGGGAGCTGAAAAGGAAAAGAATAACAAGAGTTGCTCAAACAAACAAAACACCATGTTTTCCAAATCAGAATATCTTCCTTCCAGTTACTGACATTTCCCTATATATCATCACTTTCCTGTTTGCTAAGAACCTGTAACTCCACTCACAGTCCTCCCTGACAGACACATCATCTTTGGGAATAACCCATAACCACTACTTATAATCTGCCCATGTTTTGATCCAAACCACTGGCAAGATAAAAACACCAACATTCACATAGATATCTGCCAAATTTTGGTCATATAGACAATGAAACAGGGAAATCTAATAGGTCTTAATTCCTAAAAAAAGCATTGAAATACTTAAGTTTTTCTAATTAACATCATAGCCATTTACATTCAAATAGTGATAAAGTCTACACTTAAGCAAAATAAAGGTGAGAGACTTTGATAAAAGTTAAGAGTCTGTGATATGCAATATAGCTCTCTGTTGGCCTGGCAAGAACGAACATACAACAGGAACCTGACCAGATGAAAGAAAAGAACTTACCATACTGTCCCTGCTTTAGCAGCTCAGTCAAACGCACACCACGACTCAAAAGTTGCTGAGTAGCAGCATCGAGATCAGAACCAAACTGGGCAAAAGCAGCAACCTCACGATACTGAGCCAGCTCCAGCTTCATGGTACCTGCCACCTGAAATACATAAGTTACCAGTACCATCTCAATGACACAGAGCTCTACACAGGTGACTTTTTTTTTCAGATTTTAAACTAGTAAGATGTTAAACTCAAAGTCTCACATTTCAAAGGTGACTGGATCTATAGTTGACCTGCTGTTGAGGTAGGGCTGGTTAGAGGCAGGTCACTGGGGTCATGATCTGGAAGGGTATTATCTCCTTCCCTGGCTCATCTCCTCTCTCTTCCTTCTGACTAACATAGTCAAGCACCATTACACTGTCATTTACACCTCTCTGCCATCCTGTTCTTGCTTGGCACAGCCAACTAGGGGCCAAAAATAAGCCTCTCCTTTAGGCTGTGACTGTTAAATATTGTGTCCCAATAATAATAGCAAAGTGCCTAAGACACCCATCCTACCAAACATGTAAAATTACCTGCTTCATAGCCCTGGTCTGGGCAGCAGATCCGACACGGGACACAGATAAACCAACATTAATGGCAGGGCGGATGCCTTTGTAAAACAATTCTGTTTCCAAGAAGATCTACAATGGAAGAATATACAGGGGAGAAGAATTTCAAATCTAAGTCATCATGCCAAAACTAAAACTCAGAACTTGAAGATGAATGCTAATACCTTCCCACGATAATGCATCCCTATAATCCTATACTGACAAGAGACTGAAGGCAGGAGGATGAGTGTAAGGCCAGCCTGTGCTACACAGTGAGATCATGTCTGAAAAAACCTTTACTCTGGGGCTGGGGGTTTAGCTCAGAGGTGAAAGTGTCTGCCTGGCAAATTCAAGGTCCTGAATTCAATCCCTGGCACCAAAAGAAAAAAAAAACCTTTACTGGAAAAAAACAAAACAAAAAACAAGTTCCTTAAATCTCTCATAATCCAAATTAGCCTACATACTCTACTGCTAAAATTAGAAAATGTGTTATAAGGAAAAAAGTAATAACGTATTTGTACTGAAATATGTATAAGGGAAGTAATACATTTGAGAAATGCCTCAAAATTTAGGAGCAGAAAACAGTAGTGGGTATAAATGAAACAAGAATGAAGCATACTATTACTATAAAATGATAACTGAGTAATGAATATGTATGATTGCAGTACATGTTTTGAGATAGGTACTATGTAGCACAGGCTGGTTTTGAACTCGTGGTAATTCTCCTGCCTCAGCCCCGTGAGTGTTCAGATTATAGGCATGTGCCAAAACCTCCAGTTTTGTAAGGTTCATTATCCTACCTTACTTCCATATACATCTGAAATTTTCGCAATAAAAAGTAAACAAAATACCTGCCCGTCAGTGATGGAAATGACATTTGTTGGAATGTAAGCAGACACATCACCAGCCTGTGTCTCTATGACTGGTAAAGCCGTCAAGGAGCCACCACCAAAAGCGTCATTCATTTTGGCTGCCCTCTCCAGCAGCCGAGAGTGCAGGTAGAACACATCACCAGGATAGGCCTCACGGCCAGGGGGTCGGCGGAGCAACAGCGACATCTGGCGGTAAGCAACAGCCTAATACACAGAAGAGTGCTGTGAGGTTCACCTACTAAAAAGCTGTATTTGTCAACTTCCACTCTGTTGCAAATGTATATTATAAAAATACTTTTCTTTGACCTGTTTGGATAAGTCGTCATAGATGATCAAAGCATGTTTTCCATTATCTCTAAAATACTCTCCCATAGAACAGCCAGAATAAGGAGCCAGGTACTGAAGTGGGGCAGCATCAGAAGCAGTAGCTGATACCACAATGGTATACTTCATGGCATCTGTGGAGAAAAAAGTTTTACATCTTACAAGTGTACCTATACTGTATTTTAAAATTACAGGCCACTACCATAAAATATTACCTAAGAGATAAAGATTTGCTTTTAAGAATTAATCAAAGTCAGTGGTGGTATACTCCTTTAATTCCAGTACTTCAGGAGAATGAGGCAGAAGGACTGAAAGTTGGAGCCTATTCTGGGAAACTAAACAAAAAAAGTGCTAGGGTGTAGCTCAGTGCCAAGATTAAACTATGGGTTTAATCCACAGTACCAAAAAAACAATAACCATAAACACAGGTAAAATACTGCTTTTCTTTACACAGGATCTCCCTATGTAGCTGAAGCTGGCCTTAAACGCATAATCTTCCCGCTTCAGCCTCCGAAGTACTGGGACTATAGTACACACCACCACACCAAGATAAAACTTTCAAACTGAGTAGTGTTTTATATTCTTGCTTTTGTTTTAGCTGTTTATTTACATTAGAAAGTTCAATTTATCATGGAGCACTTAAAATCACCCTTCACTAAGTAGAACCTGCTCAAAGATTAGTAGCAATAGAACTTAAGATAATGGCAATGAGATGAAGTTTTTTAATACCTGCATCTGTAAGTCTCTTCACCAACTGGGCAACAGTGGATCTCTTCTGACCAATAGCAACATAGATACAGTATAGTTTTTTCTTTTCATCAGATCCATCATTGAAACGTTTCTGGTTAATGATTGTGTCAATAGCAATGGATGTTTTCCTTAAGAAGAAAACAAACATAAATGTTACTGAATATTTCAGATGATTTCCCAAGTATAAAATTTTACTAGTACTAATCTTACCAGTCTACTGTGCCCACTATAGCCAAAGATTAACCATTCCAATATAGAAAAGTAATCTTTGCAGAAAGAATTTTACTTAGAACTTATAACATGTCTTTGAGTCTTTACCCAGTCTGTCTGTCACCAATAATCAGCTCACGCTGACCACGCCCAATAGGCACTAAGCTATCCACAGCCTTAATGCCAGTCTGCATTGGCTCCCGTACAGAGATTCGAGGAATGATCCCAGGAGCTTTTAGGCCCACTCGTCTACGGGTCTTGGAACCAATTGGGCCCTATAAAAAAAATAATAATAATTGCTTAGAAATCAAAAGTAACCTTCAGGATATTCAGTTTTGATGCTTGTTGGACAGTACAACATCTAATAAACATTAAAACCCACCTTTCCATCGATGGCATTACCAAGAGCATCTACTACACGGCCCAAGAGCTCCTCACCCACTGGAACATCCACAATGGCTCCTGTCCTCTTAACAATATCTCCTTCCTTAATTAATTTATCATTCCCAAACACAACAACACCAACATTGTCTGGTTCCAAGTTCAGAGACATACCCTGTACAAAAAACACAAACGAACATCAGCCTTATATACCACTACCACACGATATGCAAGTAGCCAAGTAAAAAGTAGCAACTTCATTTTCACGTGATTTACTCCTATGTATTTTTCCAACTAACTAACAACTTTCTTTGTCTTAGGACAGCACCTATGATAAGCCTAATGTGCTCGTTATCACATCTTTAAAAAAATGAAGCAGAGAAATTAGACACATTGAGCATTTTTTCAATGCATTTCCTCTAGGTATAGTTTTTTGAAGCAGATGATCAATATGAAACAATGTGATCAGAATAAAATAGAAATTTTATGATAAACTTGATTCATACCTTTTATTGATAAGTTCTATAAGTTAAAAAAAAAAACAGAACTTGTACTCAGGTTCATAAAAATAATTAAAAGCTATCCAATTATAGCAAACCAAGAACGAATTTTTAGTGGAATAGGGTCAAGCGCAGCCTAGGCTTAGAAAGACCCTGTCTCAAAACAAAAAAATAAAAAGGGGTAGGGAATGTAGCTCAATGTAAAGGCCCTGGGTTCAATCCCTAGTATCATGGAGGAAAAATACATTTTTATAATGTAACAGGGCAAAGTCATCACTGATCAATATAACTGTATTTCAAATTGGTCAAGAGAAAATCTTCAAATTCTTTCTGAAGTACCAATGTTACACTAGAGTCTACTAAGTAAGAAAAGATTAGGGCAGTGCTTATAAAATAAAGAATAACACTGCAGGTACAAAAACTTTCTCTTAGCCAGTGTGGTGACATACACCCAAAATCCCAGCACTTGGAAGGGAGAGGCAGGAGGATTGCTACAGGTTCAAGGCCAGCCTAGGATACATAGTGAGTTCAAAACCAATCTGAACTACATATATAGCAAGACTTTCTCAAAAAACAAAAACATAAAAACTTTAACGCTCAACACAGTATCCACTAGCCCCATGGTTATCTAAATAAAACATTTAGATATAAATTGCAAAAACTGTAACTCAGTTCTTCAGTTACACTAGTCACAAAAAGTGGAATAGATTTATAGACTACGATTTAGATCAGTAGCACAAATACCTGCCTGACCAGCAAAGTCAAGAGTTCAACCCCTAGTACAAAAAAAAAGAACGTTTACATTAAGTTTCAATCTTGCCTTCCAAAAATATATAGTGAAGAGAGGTCACATTTTCAGCCACAGTCTCATGTTAATAAGAACTCTATCCTTAGTCTTTCACATCAAGTGGCTTTTTCCATTCTAGATACTCCTAAGAGGATCAACATTCTCTCTTCCCGAATCTGTGTGCTTAGGGTAGTCATTCTGCACCTGGTTCACTTGGATATTATCCTCTGCCTTCATCAGAGAACACTGATTCCAACAACTAGGCTCAATCAAATACAAGGTAGACTTGTACTGTATTACTAAAATATCTCAGAGATACACCACTAACTCACCTTTCAATAATACAAAGTCACTGATTTTCAACGTCCCAACAGAAATTTGGTTTAAGTTATTAAATACTTTGGCATGAAATAATCTTAACCACTAGAACAGAACAGACTTAAGCTCCATGTAATTTGGGTGATAGCTTACTAAATTGGAACCAGTTAACATGACTTATGTCTAAATCAGTCTATAAAAAACTAGCTAAGCAAAACCTTATAAGTTTTGAAAAACTCTTCTAGGGCAAACTGAGACAAATCTGACACAACTTCTGAAATGACAAATGAATATCTGAAGGCCAGCCCTAAAATAAAACCTTCATTTTATAATTTACCTTTAAACCTGAAGAAAACTCTACCATTTCTTCTGCCTGAACATTCCTCAGCCCATGTACACGGGCAATACCATCGCCAATACTTAAGACACGCCCAGTCTCTTCAAGGTCAACAGAGGTATCAGCTCCAAGAATTCTCTCTTCAAGAATAGAGGACATCTCAGCAGTGCCTAAGAGAAGATAATTTTAAAAAAAAAGATCAACAAACAATGAAAAATCTTGGTCTTATGATCGTTTTAAAAAGCTCATTTCCTAATGTAAAAGTTAATTTTGTGATCATTTATAATCAAATTACATTCTAAAATGCAATATGAGATCCTATTCCAAAAGCTGGGTTCTTCTATGAAATCCAAGTGATTGAGAGGAAAAAAGGGGTCTTCACAACATACATGTTGATAAAGCAAGAAGCTAATAAAACTAAACACTACCCTTAAAGTAAACGTTCTATATGCTTTGGCTTAACTTCTAAGGAATCTACACCAATGTTGAAACCTGAATTTTTTTGGCTAAATTCTTGAAGTGTATTTTAAAAATGCAGTGCATTTAAAAAGCAAATGTTAGGTGTGTGGGCACACCTGTAATCATAGCACTTGGCTTAAATTCAAGTTTGAGGCTGGCCTGGGCTACAAAGTGCCTTCAAAGCCAGCCTGAACTTAAAACTCTGTCTTAATAAAAAAAATTTTTTTAAAAGGCCTAGAAGTAAGGCATGGTGGTACACACCTGTAATCCTAATATTTTAGAAGACTGAAGCAGGAGGATTACAAATTGGGGCCCAGTCTGGACAACTTAGTGAAATTCTGTTTCAAAAAAAATAATAATAATAAAATTAAAAAAAAATTTTAAAGGCTAGGGATGTACCGTGGTGCATGTTGCAGGGTTTAATCTCCAGTAGAACAGCAATAAGAACAAAAAAAGACAGTACCAAAAAAAAAAAAAAAAGTACTTAAGTTTTCACCTGAGGGGTTATCAGAACAGAGGATGCACTAATAACAAAAGAAAATTACACAAGTGTAGTTCATTTCAGTAGAACAAGAGAGCTTATCAAGAGAAAGCTAAATGACACATTATATTTTAAGAACCTGAGATTCGGTAGTAAATGAAAATGAGAAAAAATTAACTATGACGACAACAACAACAACAAAACATTCAAAAATTGTGAGATAACCTTTAACACATCTTCACTTAAAGTGGTAAGAGTGAATGTAGACTTAGAAATGGCACCTTACCAGTCTTTTGAAGGTGAGTGTTAGAGGCATGAAGATTCCTTGCAGCAATGAAGGATGATCCCAAAGCATTTTTGGAGACCTAGAAAAATAAATAACATTATTTATTTAAATTTTCACTTTCAAAACAGCCTTCAAAAAACTGACAATCTTGGAGTACGCCTGTAACTCCAGCACTTGGGAAGTTGTGGAAGGAAGATAGCAAGTTTGAGTCCAGTCTGGGCTACAGAAATTCAAGGTCAATGCGGGCTGGATAGCAAGACCCTGCCTGACTCTAAACACCAAAACTGACAGGCTAAACAAATTCAGTTTAGTTTGACCAAGTTATTGATGATAAGTTTAAAGTGTTTTTAACATAAAGAGTATTCTTCACATACATATTGCAGTTCCTGGCACACAATAAACATTGTAAAAGTATTTAAAAGGGTGGGCAAGGTGGTGCACATCTGTTAATCCCAGCATTAAAGAGACTGAGACCAGATGATCACCAAGAGTTCAAGGCTAGCCTGGACTACACAGCAAGATCCTGTCTCCAAAAAACTGTATTTAAAAAATGCAGTCCAAGGCTGGGGAGGTGGCTCAGTTGTAGAGCTCTTGCTTTGCTCACTTAAGGCCCTGGGTTCAATCCGCATACCACACACACACACACACACACACACACTAAATGCAACCCCCCCCAAAAAAAAACCTTAACAAGGTTAATGTTAATTAAGTATTTTTCTCTTCAAAAGCTTCTAGCTACTATTACTTAGATTTCAAATGAGTTGTGGCAATTTTCAATATAATTACTTTCTAAGGGACAAACCTCAAATTATCTCCGCATTTACTTAAAAACAAAGTAAAAAACAAGCTGGGCATGGTAGTGTGCATCTGTAACCCCAGCACTGCGGGAGGCTGAGGCACCTAAAAGCCCAACCCGGGTACCTAGGGAACTTAAGGAGCCACTGTTTCAAAACATATAAAAAGGACTGCAGATGTAGTTAAGTGGGGATTGACCTTGGGTTCAAGCCCCAGTACCATGGGCGGGACACGCGGGGCGGTGGCAAATAAAGAGTTCGATTAGCAAGTAATAAGTATGACAGGTTGACTTTTTTTATTGCCATGAATAAATCTGCAACCACCACGGAACACGGACCTCTTCAAGCTCTGTCTGATACTATGAGAGGTCACTGTCAATTCTGAACCTACTGCCTTCTGTAGGTGGTAAATAAAATTCATTATACTGTGAATGCTTTTTAATACAGGAAACCCAGGTGCTACTAAATAAAAGTAGGAACAGGACCAAAAAAGTGCGTTACCTCACTTTTCAAATTCACAATTTATAAACAAAACGTATGTGCTTAATAGAGCTTAAGAGTTAAAACTTTTTAAGAAAGGTCAAGTTCAAAGAGCATTGACTCTTCGAGATTTCTCCGACCTTATGTTCTATTATATTTGAACGCTCACTAACAATTGCTCAAAACATCAGGTGGACAAATGAAAGTCAGTATCTTTAAGCATATCAAAGAATCACAAAGCAAAGCCTGCTGTCAGATCAGGACAATTAGGAAAGCGGCTTCGCGTTGTGACCGTCTCTGGCACACAGGACGCTTCCCCGCACCAGAGCTGAGCTCCCACGAGGACTCGGTATGCAGCACTAGACCGCCTACCCCAGTATCCAAAGTCACCCTCCTTATTTCTTTGCTCTCAAGTAGGCTTTGCGCGCAGGGGAAACGTCGGGGCCTGCGGGCCTGCTGACCTTCATTCAATGTCAGGCCGCCCTGACTCGCGTCCACACAGCTGAGGGCGGTCCCCTGATCCTCCCTATGCTAGATCCAGTTAATCGGTGGCTCTGAGCCTCAGAGCAGACCTCGGGGACCCAAGCCCAAGCCTTGACCTTCATCCAAGTCCCTTCCTCGAGCAGCTCTCAGGCCAAAATGGGAATCCTCCAGAGGGCCCACTCCAGGCAACGTGGAGGTCACCACCCTCCCTGCACCACTGCGCCATTCTGCACCAGCAAAGGGGCCCTTCTGCAGCCCGCGGCCCAGCGAGCGGCCACGGTGCAAGATGGCCGCGCCCGCCACAGCCCCTCAATCTCCCCGCAGAGATCCCGAGCCAGCGCACACCACTAGCTGGAGCCCTGCCAAGCCTTCCGCTCGGGCTTCGGCACTTACCAGCCCGGCCCGCCGAGGGAGGGCACGGGCTACGGCCGCGGCGACGCGCACGGACAGCATCCTCGCAGTTTCTGTTCGAAACGATCCTCTGCAGCCGCAGCCTCCGGACTGACTGGGACAAAATGGCCGAGAGACAAGGAAGGTCGACTCAGCCGGCCCACCTGACCCGGAAGTACCGCCCCATCCCACCCCCACCCTCCGCTGCTGCCGCCGGACGCGAATCCAGCTTCGTGCATTTAGCAGGTTATTTTTCTCCAATTAAAAAAAAATTTTTTTTTAAAGTTTAGAGCTTAAAACGACTGATTAGACCGTATCCAGATTCGGCTCTGGCATCTATCATATATTTATTTCGGTCTTTCTGAGTCAACCTTGTGGTTGTCCCCGCCACCACTTGAGTAGCGGAACCTGCAAGAAGCGGGTACCAGGATCGCACCCGAGCAAGATGAACTGGGCGTCGTCCCACTCTGGCGCCACTGGCTGAAAGTGAAGAGGAATCAACAGTGACGGTGGTGTTAAACCACGGTACAATAGCAATGGTGTGGCAACAATCATTCCCCTGGGCGACCATCTCCGCGGCGTGTGCTAGCCAGTGGGCTAATCAGCAGGTTGCTGGCCCAACTTCACATCATCCTGCGAGGTGCGGGCAGCCAGGTTTGAGAGCACAGGCTTGTAATCCCAGTACTCGGGAAGCTGAATTAGGAGGATTGCGGCGAGTTCGAGGCCAGCCGCAAATATGTAATTAAACTCTGTCTCAAAAACAAAGCAATAAAATAAATATCATATAATTTAGGAGAAAGATATTTTGTGATAATCATTATCCACACTTTTTTTTGTTATCCACACTTTTCATATCAAATCCCATATTACAGAAAGCTATATACATAGTCCTTGTAAAAATGAAGCCAGCATGCCTATATCCCAGAAGTGTGAGAGGCTAAGGCAGATCACGACTTTGAGCCTAACAAGGGTAATTTAACGATTTAGTGAGATTCTGTCTCAAAAACAAAAAATAGATTAAAAAAAAAGTGCTGAGGGTGGAGTTCCGTGTGAAGGCTGCGGGCTCCATCTCCAGTACCACACATACACGTACCCTTACAGGCAAAAAACATAAAAACAGAAAAATTTACAATCTCTCATAGTGTTAAATACAGAGTGAAGAAACTGGGCATAGTGGCGTGCATATGTAATCTCACTACTCAGGAGGCTAAGGCAGGAGAATTGTGAGTTTGAGGCCAGCCTGAACTATGAAGCAAGACCCTGTCTCAAACCAAAACCAAATCCAAATAAAAACCAGAGTGATGAAAGGAAGAACTTTAGGCAAAAATGAACAGAAGACTGGCTGAGCAGCAGTGACAGTCCCAGTGGATTCTGCTTTAAAAGATTTTTGTGCACACACAAAAATTCGTGCACATTTAGCTCATTAGTGGACAAGCTTAAGGTCGCTGCAGCTGCTAGTGCCAGTGTAGAATTTTTTTTTAATTTAAATTTATGCAGTCTACGTGGAATAAGCCCAAGTGTCTCTTAACCAAAACCCAAAAGTTTTAGGTATTTTTAAAAAAGTTAATGCAAGCAAGAAATGAAACACATGTGTAAGGAAGAATAGACTGGTTCTAACAGCTCTCCCTCTCGTCCAGAAGATTATACCCACAGAAGCAGAGAACAGAAAAGGCCCTGGATCAGCCTTGTCCAAGGTGTTAAGTGGCCTGGAGTCGGAAAGACCACAACTCCCAGAAACCCTGGACAGTGAGGGTAGGACTGACGCAGTGTGGGCGGGCACACGTCGTGTGGGCGGGGTCCTGGAGCAAGCTAAGCGTTTCTCCCGCGAGGCTTTGCGCGGAAGTGGCAGGAGCTGTGGCGATGGAGGCGTGTGACGAAAAAGAGGCACAGGTGATGGGGGCGGGGGCAGGGCATTGCGGCCTCCTGGAAACCGCATCTTTGAATCCTTGCGTCGCCGGTGGTTCCTCTGCACACTAAGTCTCCTTTTTCTCTCCCCTTCTCTAAATATCCTTTTCCATTTGAGAGCCTCCCCTGAAAAGGCGTTTGAATACCTTCCGTCCGACCTAGCCAGCGTCTCGAATCTTCGAAGCACACAGCGATAGGACTTTGAACCCAAATCCTGCTTGGTTGGCTGCTTTCTACCAGAAGCTTCACACCCTAGCTGCAGCCATGCTTCTAACCATGCTTTCACTCCCACATATTGAGCCACATACTGAGTTTTGGTTTTTTTTTCCTTCCTTGTTGAGCTTTAAAGTTTTTACAAGTGTGGCAGATTTTTAACCTACACTGCTTTTGTAGCTTTAAAAAAGAATGGGTTCTTCTCTGGTCATTTTGATTTTTTGGTACCGTTATTCATTATGCTTGCTCAGTTTTTATTTCTTGTTATCAAATGACTTCTGAAAGAATGTGAAGTAGGATGCCAGACTAATCGGGAAAAAAAAAGCATTCTGTTCATTTATGAGCACTTCTTTGTCATGGTTCCATCATGGCATTAACATAGCAATAAACAACATAATTCTAAAAATAAACAGGGCTTGTAAGGTTTGTCTTCTTTTTAATGGTTAGGTGGCTGAGTGGTTGAAAAAAATATTTGGAGATCATCCGATTCCACAGTATGAGGTGAACCCACGGACCACAGAGATTTTATATCACCTTGGAGAACGCAACAGAGCCCGGGACAGGGACACCTGCCTGGTAATAGAGGACTTGAAACAGAAAGCACATGAATATGAATTAGAAGGTAAGATTTAGGCCTAGAAGAGTTTTTTGTTTTTGTCACACTGGATTGAAGCCAGGGGTGTGTTACAGTTGAGTTACATCCCCAGCATTTTTTATTTTTTGAGATAAGGTCTTGCTAAGTTTTCCAGGTTGGCCTTGAACTTTCCATCTTCCTGGCTCAGCCTCTAAATCTAGAATTTTGCATGAGGTAATGAATAGAACTGAAGCAAATTTTACAGCACTGAGGTTTATAACAGTGTGGTTTACTTTGCTTCTTTATTTTACCCAGATTTATCTTCCAGTCTGTTATCTTAGTGTTAACTTTGCAAATCATTAATTTCATTGTACAGTGTTTTGTTTTGTTTTGTTTTTTTAGCAATTCTGTGTTTCAGACGGAGAAAGCACTGAGCTACATCCCAGCCTTTTTAATTTTGAAACATAATCTTTCTAATTTGCCTTGGCTGGCCTTGAACTTTCATTTCTCCCACTTTATCCCAGTGGCTGGGATTATAGGTGTGTGCCATCATACACAGCTGTAGTAAATACTTTATTGGTACTTATAGAAAAACAATGAGCCCTAAAAATAAGAGTCTAGCCAGGCATGGTGATGCATGCTTGTGATTTAGCTGCTCAGGAGGCAGATGGAGAAGGATTAATTGCATGTCCCAGGCCAGCCCTAACAATTTAGTAAGACCAGGTCTCAAAATAAAAAAATTAAAAAGGCTCAGCAAGTAGCTCAATGACAGAGTACGTGCCTTGCATGTAGGAATCCATGGGTTTAATGCCAGTACCACACAGACACAAAAAGTGCTTAAACTTAACTAACACAAGATGCCGTGTGATTTTTTCTTTAAGCTGTTTAGTCTTTCTAGGTCTCATGCCTTAGTCATAAGAAGATTTTCTTCTACATGTGTATAACCCAGGTCTTTACAAATGCTTCAAGTGCTATGCTGTTGAACTCTTGCCTGTATCCTTCCTTTCATTGCCTTCATTTAAAAAAATTTCTTGGCCAGACATGGTGGCATACACCTTTAATCCCAGCACTAGGAAGATTGAGGCAGGAGGATTGCTGCAAATTCTAAGCCAATGTGGGTTACATAAGGAGTTTAGGACCAGCCTGAACTACATAGACCCTGTGTCAAAAAACAACTGTATGCTTGCAATAGAATAGATTCATTTTGGTAAATTGGTACATACGCATTATTACCTCTTAATTCTTTTTACTTTGCTATCCCTTTTCTCCCTCACTTCTCCTTCTATCACTAGATCACCTTCTGATGTGCAAAGCATCTACCCATTTCAATATAATCTTTTACTTTACTCCTTTTGTTGTTGTTGTTATTGTCAGTTTGTCTTTTTGTGTCAGTGTCTCACTATACAATTCAGGCTGACCTTGAGCTCACTTTGTAGCCCAGGCTGGTCTTGAGGCTGGTCTTGAATTTGGAATGATCTTCCTGCCTCAGCCTCCTGAGTGCAGAGATTACAGGCATGCACCAACACAGCTGACTTTTATTTTTCTCTTTAAATTACTTATATTTTGGGTTTCTCATATAAGAGAAACCATGTGACACTTAACCATCTGTGTCTGATTTATTTTACTTAGCATTAAGGCACATCCATTTTCCTAACTATGACTCAAATTTATCCTTTTTTATCTCTGAGTAGAGCTCAATTATGTATAAAAACCACACTTTATCTATTCATGTGTAGATGGACATATAAGCTGCTTTCAGGATTTAGCAGGATTGTGCAGCTATAAATGTGGGTATGCATACGTCACTGTGGTATGATATCTTTAACTCTTTTGCAGAGATCCCCAGCAGAGGTAGAGCTGGGTTGAATGTGATTTGTTTTTAGGTGGTGGTGGTGGTGGTGGTTGTTTTGAGGAATCTCCATACTGATTTTTGGTTATACTAGTTTACATTCCCACCAGCAATGTAGAAAGGTTCCTTTTCCCCCAACAGTCTCCAAAGCATATGTTGTTTTTGAATTGTTGATGATAGCCATTCTTCTGGAGTAAGATAGAATCTCAGTGTTGTCTTGACGAACATTTCTCTTAATAGTCAAAGATACTGAATCTTTTTTCTTTTTCTTTTCTTTTGTTTTTGGAGGCAGTCTTGCTCTTTAATTCAGGCTGGACTGGAACTTGCAGGGCTTCTCTAGCCTCAGCCTCCTAAGTGCTGAGAGTACAGGTATATGCCATCATACCCCTGAATATTTTTTCTTGTATTTATTGTGCATCTGTGCTTTGTCTTATGAGAAGTGTCTGTTCATTTCAGTTGCCCATTTTTGGGTTGGGTCTTTTTTTTGGAGGGGGGGGTCTAGTTTTTTAGAGTTCTTTGTATTTGAAGACATTAGTCCTTGATCCAAGCAGTAGTTGACACATTTTTTTCCCCATTCTGTTGTCTTTTCACTCTGTTGGTTTTTCCCTTTGATGTGCAGAAGCTTTTTAATTTGATGTAATCCTATTTGTTGGTTCTTGGTATTATTTGTTGTTCAGAAAATTCTTGCCTATATCTATATTTTCAGGAGTTTTACCATTTTATACTCCAGGAGATTGTTTCTTTTTAATATCTAGATCTTTGACCCATTATGATATGATTTTAGTACAAGGTGAGAGGTACAGTACTAGATTTATCCTTCTGCATGTGGATCCTAGTTTTCTTAGCCCCATGTGAAAGGACTATGCTTTTGGCCCCTTTGTCAAGGATCTGATGGCTCAGTGTTTCTGTATTGTCTGCTGTGTTCAGTTAATTTGCATGTCTTTTTGTGTCAGTACTGGGTGATTTTTGTCACTGTAGCTTTGTAATATAGCCTGTGATGTGAGATTGTGACGGCTCCTTCTTTACTCTTGGTCCTAAGAAGTTGGATATCCACATTACAAGACTAAATTTGGACTAGGCATGGTGGCACACACCTGCAATCCCAGCACTTTGGAATATTGAGGCAGGAGAATCTCAAGTTTAAGTCCAGTCTGCTGGGTAACTTACCAAAACCCTGTGTCAAGTAAGGGAAGGGAGACTTTGACAGGATGTAGCTCAGTGCAAAGGCCCTGGATTTGATCCTCAGTACCAAAAAAAAAAAAATAGGAGTAGTTTCATTCTACCTCATACCATATATAAGAATTAACTCCAAAAAGATCCAAAACATATGTATAAGAGATGGCACATGCCTATAATCCCAGCATTCTGGGAGACTTAAGGCAGGAGAATGTAAATTCAAGGCCAACATAGGTAATTTAGTGACTTAGTGAGACCTTGTCTCAAAATAAAAAGTGGTAACAGTGTTAGGAACCTGGGCATGGTGAAGCATGCCTGTTATTCCAGCACTCTGGGAACCTGAATTAGGATCACAAATTCAAGCCCAGACTGGACAAGCAAGAGAAAGTGATTGCTAGTACTTTGTAGGTTGAGAGGTTATAAAATGATGACTAAGGAATGGGGTTTCTTTTTGGGAGTGATGAAAATGTTCTTTATAGATTTGGTGATGGAATCAAGCTGCAATTCAGTACTTGGGAGGCTGAGGCAGGAGGATCACAGAGAGTTCAAGGTCAGCCTGGGCTACAGAGTGAGTTCAAGGCCCACCTGAACTGTGTAGAGAGAGACTGTCTCAAAAAAAAAAAAAAACCAAAAGAAAAAAATAGATTTGACAATAGACATACAACTCTGAATATACTACAGGTCATTGAATTGTATACCTAAGGTACATAATTTTATGCGTTACACCCCGCTAAAGATATTAAAATTTAAAAAAACAAAAAGACAAAACATCTTAGTCACCATGAAATTCTTCTTTTTAGCCAAGCATCTTCAAGACCTCCTCATGGAGAGTGTTAGTTTTTCCCCTGCCAATCTGTCTAGTATTGGTTCCAGGTATCTAAATGCTTTGGTTGACAGTGCAGTGGCCCTTGAAACAAAGGATACCTCACTAGCAAGGTAAGTACAGTGACATTTGTAATTTCTGTTCGTGTTGCATGTTTGCTCTAAGAATTTTCTGTTTCTCAATGTAATGCTGTACAGAAACTTAACAATAAATGCAAAAACACTGAACTTTAATTTATTTCTTAATTTTGCTAGTGAGCAAGATTCAGATAAATGTGATACTTATTAGTGTTTTTTTAGTGTTGTGAAAGGTGGTTTCTTGTGTATATTTGGAAACGGTTTAGCACTTACATTGTTCCCTGTAGACAATGAGAAAAGCAGTAAGCCGACTCATGTGGTTGAGCATGGTGAATTTGATCATGTCCTACCCTACTGACTAGAGTAGGAAACCTTCACCTATGTAATGACGTGGTTCTCCCAACAACCATAAAAGGAAACTGAACCACAGAAGGGGTGCACTAAATAACTTCTGCAAACTAGTGAATGGCAGAGTTGGAAATCTAACTCAGTCAGGCTCCTATGTGACTGTCACTGGTGGTAGCAAGGACCCCACCATTACAGTTTCTACTCAAGAACTGCACATGGGCTTTCTTAATCTCCCTAAGTCAGTTCAGCAGACACCAATTACAGGTGAGACATATGAATACTTGAAAAGCAGAGATAAATAGAATAGTAATTGCTTTCAAGGATAATTCATCTCTTTTCACTCTCAGATGAGGTAGATGGACATGTAAAACTTCTATGTGATAGCTGCAGTCATACAAGAATCTATAAGCAGTAGCTAGGGAGCACAAAAAAAAATGTGGTGAATTTAGCCAGGTATGGGGGCATACCTCTGCAATCCTGGCACTCCAGAAAGCTAAAGTAGGAGGATCCCAAGTTCAAGCCCACCCTAGACAATTTAATAACTTAATGAGACCCTGTCTCAAAATGTTTTAAAAATATAGAAAAAAGGCTGGGGATATAATATAGCTCAGTGTGAAGGCTCCAAGTTCAATCCCCGGTGCCCCCCACACACACACACACACACACACGTAGTAAATTCAAGGTTGGTCTAAATCTTAACATTATAGGATGGATGGAGCTTTGATAGTTTAAGGACATTTCGAGATGGAAACAGCATGTAAAAATGCATACAGGTGTGAAATGGTGATTATATGTGAATCTACTTACAGATGTGACTAATAATTATAATTATTGTCCTTAATTCAGATTCTCTTAGTTTTATTCCTATTTTATTCCTCACCATAACCAGATTCTTCTTTTAGTTTTATTCCTGCAGTAAATGATTTGACCTCTGATCTCTTTCGTACCAAATCCAAAAATGAAGAACTCCAACTTCAATTGGGAAAACTTGAAAAAAATCTAACTGCAACATTAGTGTTAGAAAAATGTCTGCGAGAGTAAGTAATTGAGTGGAAAAATAGAATTTTGATGATAAAGACAGTAACACAATATTGTTATACTTAATTTTAGCATTCAATATGATTTTTAGAAACATAGAAGATAAGGTCCATAAAACTTTTTTGTTTGTTTTCAGTTTTTTGAGAAAAGCCTCACTATATAGTCCTTGAACTCATTATGTAGCTCAGGCTGGCCTCAAACTCAGTGATGCTCCTGCCTTAGCCTCCTGAGTACTGGGATTACAGGCATGTACACCATGCCTGGCCCATTTTTTTTTTGGTCTTTTTAAGGCAGGGTCTCGCTATGTAGTTCAGGCTAGTCTTGAACTCACTTTGTAGCCCAGGCTGCTCTTGAACTTGCAGTGATTCCCATGTCTCAGCTTCCTGAGTGCTAGGTACAAGCATGTGCCACCACACCCAGCTCACAAACATTTTTAAAGAAGAAAATGACCTGAGTGGAAGTGAGGAATGGTTAAATAAATATTTTCACCACTTAATATAACTTACTACCTTTCTATTGTGTTTTTGTTTTTACTTTGCAGTACTGGGGATGGAGCTCAGGCACTTCTACATGCTAAGCTGAGCTAGATGGTTGTCCTTTTTGTTTATTTAATTATTTGTTGAGACAGGGTCTTGCTGAGTTTCTTAAGTCACCCAGGCTGGGATCAAATTTATGATCCTCCTACTTGAATTTCCTGAGTGGCTGGTATTCTGTAGGTATGTGCCACTGAATCTGGCTCACTTTAAACTTTGGTGAACTTTTTTCTTGCAGCTGTAATATCCCTCTTTAATACTGGGGGCCTTCTTTGGGTCTGTGTTGCCTCCGAAATTGAGACCTGTGGATAGGGATTATACAAATTTGCAAGTAATTTGTTATGGTGTAAATTTATTCAACAGATACTGAAAATGTATGTAGAAAGGACTGTCACATTTAGAAGGCCTTTGGGACCTCATTTTTCAAATTTGCTCTTGGAATATATTAAGTAACTTTAAAAAAAGACCACAGGAACAAGAAGATAGACTTTGTGGAGATGAAAGGGGGACATTGGGGAGGGGAAGAGAAAAGTAAAAAGAATCAAAATGAATATATGGGATATGCAAATGCATGCATACCAGTACTTCATGATGAACATATTCATTATGTATTTCAATCATACACTAATAAAAGTTTTTCTAAAAAATTTTTTTTCTAAAAAAGAGTAATGGACCTTGGCTTATCTTAAAATTATATTAAAATTACTCCTTGAGTAATTTTTAATCCCACATGGGAACACAAGGGAATAACCTGGAAGAATGCATGGTAGACTAGGTTATAAATTCAGTGGTAGAGAACCAGCAAGCAGATTACTACTGTTGACTAACTGAGCATTGAATCCAAAAATGTAGTCATTTCTTTTTTATAATAATTTTACTGAAAAGGTGGAGGAGAACAAAGTGCTTTTAATTTTACTTTTTAAAGAGATCTCCAGAAGGCAGAGCTCCATCTGTCTGCTGAAAAGGCCAAGGTTGACAATCGTCTTCAGAACATGGACTTCCTGAAAGCAAAGGCAGAGGAGTTCAGATTTGGAATCAGAGCTGCAGAGGTGTGTATGAAGGACTCAGAATAGCCAGATCTTTTTGACCTTCGTTCTCACAGCTAGGTAGTATTATTAGATCCTCTCACAGAGGAAGGAATTACAGAGAGAATAAGTACCTTACCCAGGGTTATATAACTACTTAGCTGTGGATTCAGGCTCTGAAGCTCAGGCCCTTAAGCTCTGTACCCCTCTTATCACAATGTGTGAGTGCAGAAGGGATTCACAGATAACATAAAAGGCCCTATATGCATGTATAATTTTTCATCTGTGATTTGTAAGCTGCTTTTTATCATATTACATGTTGAAAATACTTAATGATAGTCACTTTTAAAATTTTCTAACAGAATACCTTTTGTAATTATAGGAGCAACTTTCAGCTAGAGGCATGGATATTTCTTTGTCACATCAGTCGCTTGTAGCACTGTCAGAGGTGAGCTTATCTTAGTTTCTTTTCTGCTGCTATAATGGAATGCTACAAATTGCATACTTACAAATAGTGGAGATATATTTGACTTACATTTCTGGAAGCTAGGAAGTCTTAAGATCAAGGGTGCATTTGACGAGGGTCTTTCGCTATGGTGGAAGAGCAAGTGACCACAAATCAAGCAGAGTGGAAGCGACCAACTCCCATCTCTTTGTGTTTGTGCCTAACCACTCCAGAGAATCCACTTCTTAATATTGTTACAGTGGCAGTTAAATTTCAGTGAATTTTGGGGAGGACATTCAAACTATGGCATTTATTTTAACCTAATTTAGCTTTCTTTAAATTTAAATTATTAGTCCACAATCTTTTTCTTTTTTTCCTTTTCCTTAGGGCCTTTATGCTTGATTTCGTTTCCTTTACCTTTGTGCTATTTTTTCTTCCATGCTGTGGATAAAACCCAGGACCTCGCACATGCTGTGCAAGTGCTATACCACTGGGCCTTATCCCTAGCCCCATTTTTGCACTTTATGTTTACTAATGTTTCTATTTTTATTGCCCATGTAGCTGTAGTATTCTTCATTTGTTTGCTTTCCTTCATGTGTTGTTAGAGGCTAGAAACTTTTTGCTAGACTAATAATACTATTAACTTATTAAACACTTGAATGTCTCTGTGCTATTCATTTAGGAGCTTATTGTCTTTCAGTGTATGTAAAAGTACAAGGCCCAAAATTTCTAGAGTTTATAAATTCAGTTCTGGGTTTTTAGGTTATATGAGTTTTATATATTTTGGTGGTAAAAGGAAGAAATAGGTTATTTCCCCTTTTTTTCGGATTTTGAGACAGTCTCTGTGTTGTCAGTGCTGGCCTTGAACTTGATGTCCTCCTGGCTCAGTCTTTTTAGTAGCTAGGACTACAGATGTGCACCACCACATCCAGCTTATTTTATCTTGATTTATTTTATATTAAATATTTTTTTTTTGCAGCACTAGAGATTGAACCTAGGAGTGCTGTTCTACCATTGAGCTACATCTTCACCAGTTTTTTAAAAATTTTCAGACAGGGTCTCACTAAATTACCCAGACAGAACTTAAACTTGTGATCTTTTTGCCTTAGCTTCCCTTAATGCTGGAATTCTAGCTGTGCACCGCTGCCTCTGTCTTTTTTTTTTTTTTTTTAGACAGTATCACACTATGTAGTCTAGGTTATCCCTGAACTCATTATGGTAGCCCAGGCTGGCCTCTAGTTTATGAAAATCCTCCTGTATCAGACTCCTGAGTGCTGGATTACACGCATTTATAGGTATATGCCATATTCCCAGTCCTTTTTTTTATTTATTTATTTTTATTTATTTATTTATTTTTTGGTGCCAGGGATCAAACTCATGAACTTGCATTTGCCAAGCAGGTGCTTATGCTGCTGAGCTAAATCCCTGGCTTTTTTTGTTTTGTTTTGTTTTTTGAGGTAGGCTTCCACTATGTAGTTCAGGCTGGCCTTGAACTTGTGGCGATATTGCTGCAACCTCTCCAGTGCTGTGGGTACAGGCATGGGTCTGGCTATTTTGTGTATGTATGTGTGTGTGTGTGGGGGGGGTGGTTTGGTTTTGTTTTGTACTGGGAATCGAACTCATGACTTCACACTTGCCAGGCAGGTATTATGCCACTGAGCTATATCTCTGACCATATTTTATTATTCTTAAGGGACTTTTTTGTATTTTGATTTGTATTTATATATATTTGAGACTTTAATTTTTCCTTTATATTCTAAACTTATAATCATATTGTTTTGTTTTTAGATCAATTACATCAGTCTTATCTTTTTTTTTTGTACCGGGGATCAAACTCATGATCTTGCACGCACCAGGCAGGCATTTATGCCACTGAACTAAATCCCTGGGCCTGTCAGCCTTATTCTTAATTAAAAAATATGAGTATTGTTTCCATTAGAAGTGAGTTTATCCATTTGAAGTTGTCTGATACCTTTTTAAAAATATTTTTAGGTTGAGAATACTGGTCAGTGATAGAGCACTTGCTAGCATTATTGATGCCCTGGGTTTAATCTCCAACATTGCAAAAAAAAAAATCAGTAAATAAAATAACATATCCTAATATTGCTGCACATAGTGGTACATACCTGTAACCTTAGCACTCATGAAGTTACAGAATGGTGGGGTTACAGAACGGTAAATTTGAGGCCAGCCTGGGCTACATGGCATCCCATAAGAAGAAATGTCAAAACACAAAAACAAGAAAATCTTTGTGTTAATTCCTTGTGTTTATGTCAGAAATGGATTGAAAGGTTTTGTTTTTTGCAGTATGGAGGATTAAACCCAGGGCCTTCACACTGAGTCTCTGAGACTGGGCTCCAGCTTGTGATCCTGTTGCCTCAACCTCCCCGAGTGCTAGGATGAGGAGAGTGTGCCATAGCACCTGGCTAGAAATTGGCAATAGTTAGTTGCATTGTGACTATCTCTAACTCTGGCTGTTTTTTTCACTCCCAGAAACTGGCAGAGCTAAAACGAAAGACTGTACCCTTGAAAAAAAAATTGGAGTCCTACCTAGATTTAATGCCGGTAATTATTCTTGCAGGTTTGGTTTTGTTTAATTTTAAAGTCATCATTTCTAACCTTCTACAAAAGCAATAAATGATTATAAAAATCATGGGTTCATGTCTAAGGATTTAAAATCAATGATGAATTTCAATATTGTGTATATGTTGACTATTTCCTCTAAATTTTTTTAATTTTATGGAAGGGATTGCAGTATATATTTTCCTCCTTTGAATCTGAAATGAAGCACTATAACCTTTCCTTGTATTTTTCTTTAAAAGAATCCTTCTCTTGCTCAAGTGAAAATTGAAGAAGCAAAGAGAGAATTAGTAAGTAATTCCCATTTTTTTCTTCATATTTTTATTTATTTATTTTTACATGTTTACTTATTTTTTGTTTTTTGAGACAGGGTCTTGTTATGTAGTTCAGGCTGACCTCAAACTCTTAGTTATTCTCCTGCCTCATCCCCCCAAGTGCTGAGATTACAGGTATGCACCATCACACCTAGCTATTTCATTTCTTTAAAAAAATTATAAAGAACCTGGGCATGGGGATACAGTCCCATTCCCAGCACTTGAGAAGGCTGAGGCAGGAGGATTGCCATGATTTTGAGGCCAGCCTGGGCTACATAGTGCATTCAAGACCACACTGAACTACATAGTGAGACCCTGTCTCAAGAAACAAAACAAAAGTAATAATAAGGACAGTGGCAGTGAGAATGGCAAAGAAGTTATGTGAGCGGTGCTGTGGAGATAGGAGCAAAGATCAGAAAAATTTATTCATCTGTTACTACACTGATGTATTTCTCTAGATTTTCCCCCTCCTTCAGGTGTTTATTAGGCTCAGTTGAGTCTAAAAACTTTTGAGGGGAGTTAGAAGGAAGAAGAGAGGTCTAAAAGCAAGGGGACAAGCCAGGAGTGATGACTCATGCCTGTAATTCTACCACTGGGGAGGCTGAGACAGGTTGATCCCAAGTTCAAGGCCAGTTTGAGTTACATAAACAAGACCCTGTCTAAATGAATAAACAAATACAATACATACATACAAACAAGGGAATATTTAATGCATATTTAATTTTTAATGGCATTGAAAAAAATTCTGTGCTAATGTTTTCCTTTTTTGCTCCTCTTATTTTAAATAACATTAGACATTATAGCATTGTTTTATATCCTTATTTATGGTATTTCTTTCTTCATTTAGGATACCATTGAGGTTGAACTTACAAAGAAGGTAGACATGATGGAACTGTGACCAGAGCCAAATAAGCATCCTTTTTCCTAGCAAAAGAAGTTGAATAGAGCTTTACAGGATGTATATATACTTGGCATGCCTTAACAAAATTTCTGTGTTCTTAGTTGAGATAATAATGTCCTTATTGACAGAATAATGATTCCAAGTTATGCATTGCATTTTTGTGCCCAAATGCAATTTTCATATTAAAAAGCATTTTCTCAAGCTGGGTGTGTTGGATTTCCTGTGGGGGCATTTAAGACTCCTTCAGCCTCAAGTACATAGCAAGCTCTGGGCTGGCCTAGATTACACAGTGATGCCTGTCTCAGAACAAACAAAGTCTCTCAGCAGCTGTAGTGGGGGAGCTTTGTTACAGCTGTCACATACACATTCACTAGATCAACTAAGGTGAAAAGGGAAAGTTGTACAATTCCTACTCTACTTCTTTCACTCTTCTTTCTCCAAGAACTTTTTGGTATTCTTTCTGATCAGCTCACCTGCTTGCCTCCCAAATGTTAATATATGCAGGAATTTAGAGTGTAAAAAAAATGACCTTTAAACCAGGAGTAAAAGGATGGATAATTCAACACATGGTGCTAGATGTTAGATCCATACTTCATATCTTATGTCCGAAGGAGCGAAGATCCTAATATAAAATTTTTTAAAATAAATGTCTTAGGCTGGAGATTTAACTTAGTAGCTCAAACACTTGCCCAGTAAGTGTAAGGTTGTAAGTTCAATCTCCGGTACAAAAAATGAAATGAAATAAAATAGTCCTGAAAATCATAGAGGAGTTTTATTTGTATTTTTAAAATTTTTTAAATTTTTTGGTACTAGGAATCAAACTCATGACCTCACATTTGCCAGGAGGTGCTGTGCTGCTGAGCTTTATCTTTGACCCTCGTAGAGGAGTTTAATGTTACTATTTTTAAATGATGATGGAGTCAGAAACATTACCAAGACTCAGGAGCCACAAATGAAGTGATTGAATTTTTTATTTTGAAATAATAAAAATTACTATATGGCCAGTCAGTGATGCCTGTAATCCCAGCACTTGGGAGACTGAAGCAAGAGAATCACTGCAAGTTCAAGGCCAGCCTGGACTACATAGCAAGACCCTGTTTCAAATGAAAGAAACCAAAACTAAAAATTAGTGCGTGGTATAATCTGTAAGCAAAATCAAAGGGCATGAGAAATATGGTACAGAGAGGAAGAGAGGGTTTTCACTATATATATGTTTGTACTTTGATTTAAAGTCTTGTGCAGGTAAAAAATAATCTTTTTAAAAATTATGTAGCCAGGTGTGATAGTGTACATCTATAAAACTGTTATTCTAGGAGGCTGGCAGGAGGATCACAAATTTGAGATGAGCCAGGAAACAGCCACTTAGGGAGAGCCTGTCTCAGAAGGGATGGAAAGGTAACAGTGCAAATGTAGCAGAAAATTCCCCACCCGGGCTGCCAGTATACTTCAGTTGCCCAAGTGATATTTCCTGTTGCAGTTCTGGTTTCTGTTTTTTAGAAATGGCTGGTCATTGTGCTGTATAACTGGTCAAATGATGCATATTGTAAGAAGCTATCCCCAATTCACAAGCCATTCTGCCTCTGTTCTTCCTGTTTGCTTATCTGATATAAGCTGCTGCAGACTGCGACAGACCACCAGAGATCAGGGCCTGATATTCTGGGAGTGATCCTGATCAGGCACTGCTTCCAAATCATGGGTTTTTTGGTGTTTCTGTTTACTGTTACAAGGCTTAGGCTCAATACTCAGTACTAAGAAAAATTGAACAGAATAAAGAATACATCAGATTTACCAGAAACTGCAAGTGACAGTACTGACAGATACTTTGTGTCAGCCTAGAAATTTTTAAATTCCTTTTTTATTGGTTATACACAGTAATGGGCTTCATTTTGATTGACTCATACATGCAAATAACACACTTTGATCATTTTCACATATCCTCTGTCCCTTTCCCAGCTCAACTTGCTCCCTAGTGACATATGGGGGTGGTTAATATATTTCGCTTATATCCTCCCCCAATTATGTGTCTTTACATTAGTTTTTCCACTTAATCCCTTCTTATCTAATAAAAGATTTTCTACTTTCTTGTCATCTTTTTTCAGATTTCACCTGTTAGGGTACTTGTCTTTATGAGTCTGGTTTAGTTCTCAACCTGATTGTCTTTAGGACATCTATCTTGCAAGTAACAGGATTCATTGTTTTCTGTGGCTACATAATCTTGTCTATACATACCACATCTTCTTTACCCATTCATCTGTTGGTGGGCACCAAGGCTGGTTCTGTATCTTGGCTGTTGTGAATTCTACCATAATAAACAAATGTGTAGTACTGCCATAGTATACTGACTGTAACTGCTTTGTGTATATGCCAGAGAGTGGTATAGCTGGATCAAATGTTAGCTGTATTTTTAGTCTCTTGAAGAACTTTCATACTGATTGCACAGTTTCTGTACAAATTACACTCTCACTAGCAGTGTAAAAGGGTCCTTCCCCACCTACCCTTGCCACCACTTACTGTATTTTTGTATTATCTTTTTTATTAGTAGTTGTTTGCAGGACATAGTGATTACATTCACTGAGGGGAGCTAGTCCATGTAACACATCTTAATTATTTCTGCTTTGTCTCCTTTCCTTCCCTCTCCCTCTTATTATTTCAGGTTTGGGGTGTTTTGTTGTGAGACAGTCTCACTGCATAGCCCAGGCAAGTCTCAAGTTTGTGATCCTCCTCCTTGTTTCCTGAGTATTGAGAAGACAGACATGTGCTACCACATCCAACTGGTTTTTGTATTCTTGACAATAGCCTTTTTTTTGAAAGGCTGACGTATCTTGGTGTGGTTTGGTTTGGTTTGGTTTGATTTGGTACCAGGAATCAAACTCAGGACCTCACACTTGCCAGGCAGGCACTATACAGCTAAGCCATATCCCTAGCCCTCTGTAGTTTTGATTTGTGTTTCCCTAATGGCTAAGAATGTTGAATATTTTTTCATGTACTTGTTTTTTGAGAAGTATCTGTTCAATTAATTTGCCCATTATTAATTGGGTTGTTTGATTTTTTGGTGTTGTTTTCTGAGTTCTTTATATACTCCAGATATTAATCTTATAAACCAGAGTACCTGATAAAGACTCTCCCATTCTGTAGGGTATCTCTTCCCTCTGTTGGTTGTTTCACTATCTGTAGAGAAACTTTAATTCAATGCAATTCTATTTGCTTCTTGCTGTTATTTCTTGTGCTATTGGAGTCCTATTTGAGAAGTCTTTGTACCTATGGCTTCAAGTGTTTTCCCTACGCTTTTCACTGTTTCAAAGTTCTAGGTCTTATAACTACGCCTTTTGACCATTTTGAATTGACTTTTTTAAAATTGATTTTTGTACAGGGTGGAAAAAGGTTCTAATTTCAGTCTTCTGCAAATGGATATCCAGTTTCCCCAGCACCATCTGTCAAAGAGGCTGTCTTTTTCTCCAAAGCATATTTTTGGCTTTAAAAAAATTTTTTTTGTCCAGAATCAGACGGTTTTAGTTGCATGGGTTTGTTTCTGTATCCTCCATTCTATTCCATTGCTCTAGATGTCTATTTTTGTGTATCATACTGCCTTTGTTTCTTTGTTTGTAATACAGTTTGAAATTGGGTATTGTGATTCCTCCAGACTTTCTCTTTTTATTTAGTATTACTTTGGCTACTCTGGGTCTGTTGTATTTCTATATGAATTTTCAGATATTTTTTCCTAGTTCTGTGAAGAATATCATTGGTATTTTGATGTGGATTACATTGAATCTGTGGATTGCTTTTAGGAATATAGCTGTGTTGACAATATTAATTCTGCCAGTCAGGGATAAGGAACTCTTTCCATCTTCAACTCTCTTTGATTTCTTTATTCAGTGTTTCAACATTTTTATTATAGAGGTCTGTGCTATAAATATCTATTAAGTTCATTTGATCTGTGGTGTAGTTTAACTCTGATGTTTCTCTGTTGATTTGGTTTTTTTGTTTGTTTTTTTGTTTGTTTTGTTTAATCAGTACCGGGGATCAAACTCATGACTGTGTGCTTGTAAGGCAGGCACTTAGGCTGCTGAGCTAAATCCCCAACCCCTGTTGATTTGTTTTTAATTGAAAAATATTTTAGGGCTGGGGATATAGCTCAGTGGCACAACTGCTTGTCTGGCAAGCACAAGGTCCTGAGTTCAGTTCCCTGTACAAAAAACAAAATTGATCAAAAACTTTTTTGGTCTAGATGATGTGTTTGTTGGTGAAAGTGAAATAATGAAGTCACCCACTATAATTGTACTAGGACTGTTATGTTAGGTCTTTTATGTTCAGTTGTATTTGTCTTATGAAAATGGGTATACCCATGTTAGATATAGGTATGGATATAGACATATAGATAGATATATTTATAATTGTTAAATCTTTTTTATAGATTGTTGCTCACAGTCTATCACAGTCACACATAAGTAACTTTGTCTTGAAATCTGCTTTGTCAGATATGACTATGCTAGCTTTTGGATTCCATTTGTATGCAATATTGTTTTATATCCTTTCATTTTCAGTCTTTGTATGTTTTTGCTAGTGAGGTATGTTTCTTGCAAGCAGCAAATAGTTGGGTTTTGGTTTTTATCCAATCTGCTAGTCTGTGTCATTTAATTAGAGAATTAAGACCATTTACATCTAGAGTTATAGGAAAGTATATGCTAATTTCTGTAATTTTATTCATTTTCTAATATTTGATTCTTATTTCTCAATAACTAGGCATGGTGGTACATTCCTGGAATCCCAGTACTAAGGAGGCTTGGGCAGGAAGATACTGCAAGTTTAAGGCCTGCCTGGCTACATAGTAAGTTCAAGGCCAGCCTGAGAATTACATAGTGAGACTGTCTCAGAACAAAACAAAACAAAACAAAACAACCATAACAAAAAAGTTATCTATTCTTCCTTTTCTGTGTGTAGGGTTCTTCTGCACTGCTGGCTTAGTGGTCATGAATTTTTTTTGGTGGTGGGGGTTATGTTTATTTCAGTGCACCTTTAATTTTCCTTCAATTTGGAGGGTAACTTTGCTGGATATAGAAATATAGGTTGGCAATTATTTTCTTTCTGGAAATATGTTGTTCCATGCCTTCCTGGCCTATGGCTTCCTAGCGTTTCTGCAGATACATCTAAAGTTATTGTGATGTGTTTGCCTCTGTAACTGACTTGTAGTTTTCAATATTTTTTCCTTATTATATATTCTTGGCATTTTAACTTTTACAGATTATAGTTATAATGAATATGTTAGTCATACAGAGACATTCTTTTTTTTTTTAAAGATTTTATTTAAAGAGAAACAAAAGCATGTAAAGGGTAGAGATAATACAGAATTCAAAAAAAGATAAAAAATAAGAAATCACTAGTTAATAAATTACATATTATCCTCTTAGAAATAGTTGTTCAAGTTACAAAATTAAAGCATACATAGTAGATAAACAGTGAGTGTGAACAGCTACGCATGCATGAATCTCTACGTGTATTTCTATCCTTTCTATATTAGAGGGAAAAACAAAACTTAGCAAGACAAAACAAATTCCTATAAAAACATGAAATCAAAAAGTCATATAAAACCACAGTATAAGGTGATCTACAGTCATTACTGTGTTGTTTCTTATTATCTTCAATAGAATGTCTATATCATCAGGCATAATTGAATATAGCAGTATAATTGAGTATAGTGGTAAATAACAATATTAGTAAAATAAAACATTGTAGACAGTATAAAACTTCAAAGGCAGGTAATAATCAAACCAAGTGGATATTCTAGTGGATCTAGTCATCTTAAGTGCAGTTGCCAATACTCTCAGGCTTGATACTATCAATCATAACAGCTTTGAATAAAATCTATCAATACAAAACAGTGATCCAACAAACCAGATTTGATTACAATCAGTCATGGTAACTGTAGGTTTTACAGAGCTTTAGATAAGTTAATAGGAAATTAAAGATGATTACCTTACTATATCCTGTCATTTTCAGGATTACTGTCTGTGCCCTCAAATCTAGTACAGGTAGAATGACTGGAAGAGAATATAATACATCTAAGCAGAGTAGTGTGAGTAATGTGTGTTTTAAATCCTAGTGCACTATTAACAATATAACGTATCAAGGCCATCTATGTTAGAGTTTCTAGTTATCCTTCTCTGCCTCACTTCTGCTATGCTACCTTTCTGCCTTTGTTTAGCTTTCTCCTTCATTCTACTGCCTGCCCCACTCATTGAGGCCTTTCTGCCACTGTTCCTAAAATCCTGGTATTTTTTTTCTCTCTCTTTAGAATGTCCTTCATCATTCTCTGCAGGGTTGGATTGGTGGTCACAAACTCGCCCAGTTCCTCTTTGTCATGGAAGCATCTTATTTCTCCATTAATTTCTAGTGACAGTTTTGCAGGGTACATCAATCTGAGCTGGAGGCCACCTTCCTTCAGGACTTGGAAGACTTCACTCCAAGCTCTTGATCTGATGGTCTGTGTCGAGAAGTCAGCTGTGATTCTGATGGGCTTACCTTTATAGGTAATCTGTTTCTTTTCTCTGATGGCTTTTAATATTCTGTTTTTATATTAAATTTCTGGTATCTTGATTATTATATGTCTGGGTGTAGCTCTGTTTTGGTTGTAGGTGGCTCACACAACCGAATATCATTTTCTTTTCCCATGCTTGGGAAGTTTTCCTTAATTATTTCTGTGAATAGCCTTTGTAATACGCTTGTATGTATTCCTGCTTCTTTGTTCACGTTTCTTATTCTTAAATTGTAGATTCTCTTGTCATCTTCTAGCCTTTGTATTGCTACTGCCTATTTCATTGTTATTTTTAAGAGATCTTTCCTTTCGTGATCACACCCTGTCAACTTGTCTTCAAGTTTTGATAGTCTATCCTTAGTTTCTTTTAAGGTGTTTTGCCAGCTTTCAATGGAGTTTTTAATTTCCTGGTAGTCTCTTTGAATCTGCTTCATGTATTCTATATTTTCTTTATGTTCTTTATCGAATGTTTCTCTCCTTTTTTTGTGTTCCTCCCTTCTTCCATCTGTATCATCCTGAGAGATGCTTCCTGAGAGCATTTGTTTTATTACTCTACTCATATCCTGCTTTACCTGATTTAATATTTCAGTTTTGAGCTGGTCTACCAAGTCCCGAAGATATCTCTTAATGTCCATTGAAGCCATGTCTGATGTTGTGTGTTTGCTGCCCTCAGTCTCCCTTGTTTTTCCTTCTCCTGGATCAGGGCTCTCAGGGTTCTGGGCTGGGGGCTTCCTCCTGCCTTTCTCTCCTGCCATGGCCCTGGCTTCCTCCACACAGGTTACAGTGCAGGTCCCAGCCCCCTTCACTGTCAGCCATGGTTCCTTCTAAGCACGCTGGCGAGGGACCTCCACCCTCTCCTGCCTGCTCTTGTCACTGAGGTGTAAGCAGCCTGCGTATGCCTGCCCCTCCCCACCGGGCCAGCCAAACTTCAGGGGTGATCACTTGGTTAGTGCTTGCTAGGCACAGGGAATCGATTTGGGACGTCTCATTGGGTCCCAGCCAGGGGCATGGCCCAGTCCAAGCAAATCGCACAAGTCTGCTCTAGAGAGGGAGCAACCAACTGAAGTCACTGTCACAGTTCAGGCTCCTCCTGCCTGATTCCAACATGTTGCCCACCTGGTCGTGCTCTTCCCGTCGTGGGGGGGTCTCACTCCCAGCACTGACTGTGGATCAATGAAGGTTCTTCCACTGGCTCCACTCTCCGCTCTCCATTGGGCTTACCAACCCCGGACTTCAGCGCTACCGTGCTTCCTGTGAGTGGTGGTGGGAACGAGTTTGGGCGGCTCTGCCTGCCAGCACGGATTCAAGCTGGTGCAAACTTGGTGGGTCATCGCGAAAACGCTGTGTCCCATAGTTTTTAGCTGTTTTCAGTTGTAGTCCTGAAGTATTTGACGAGCTTTTTTAAGTTTTAATTTCTTCCTGTGTCAAGAGGATCCATCTCCCCTCTGTCTGGGTCTCTCCAGGGTGTTTTATTCTGGCATATAAATTGTTTCTCCTGAGAGGCTTTGTATTCTGTTGCTCACTGATCGGCCATCTTGTCTTCTCCAGAGACATTCTTTTCTGGTCATGCTTGTTGGAGTTTGTAAATGGTTCTTATACCTGGATGTCAATATCTTTCCCAAGATTTGGGAAATTTTCTTTTATTTTTTTCATTGAATAGATTCTCTGGAACTTTTTGCCCAACAAAATATCCAGCAAAAATAAAGGGGAAAACTTTTTATTTCAACAAACCTGAGAGAATTCACTGCCTGTAGGCCTGCTCTATAAGTATGTTAAAGATATAAGAAGGAGTATTACACTTTTGAATGCTCCCTACTCGACAAGTAGCTATCATCTCTCCTTTTCTCCACCTTCCCCTACTCGACAAGTAACTATCATCTCCCCTTTTCTCCACCTTCAAATAAGTTGTCTTCTCTTAGTTTAAACTTGGCTTCTTCGATTCTTTACTGATTTTGGGTTTACAGTTGCTGGGAGCTGCGTTTTCCAACAGAGCAGCAGTTTACAGTCCATGTCCAGATGTTGCATTATAAGGTATACACTTGACAGTTCTTTCTTTGTTAGGCAGAAGAATCTGGCCTAATTTTGGCCCATTTGACTGTAACACAAATACCGGAAGAGCTCCTTATTACCATTACTGCTCCCAAGGACAGAATGCACCCTTTTATCTTATGAAAAGTGAGGGGAAAGCAAAGTGGACGGAGGTGATTCCATCTGGAACATGAGTGTTTTGATGGTCATGGGTTTTACAAAAATCTTTATTGGTGTTGAAAACTGGAAAAAAGATTTATCCAGAATTCATATGTGTTGACAAGAACTGTGTTTCTGGTTTTGTTTTGTTTTTTGGTTTTGGTACTGGGGATTGAACTCAGAACCTCATGCTTGCCAGGCAGGCACTTAAACCACTGAGCTAAATCCCTTACCCCTTGTTTCTGTTTTTAGATTTTGTGGAAAGTGATTCTTGGCATATTTGTCTGGTTTTATTTCTCTTCCTCTGCCTCCTCCCCTTTCTAAAAAAAAAATCACAAACAACAAAAGGAGAATGGAAATGTTATTATTATTAAGTGCTGTGAGAAAAATTGAAGCCCAAATTGCTGAGCTGTCCATACCTGACTCACCAGCTGTGAGGAGCCAGCTCTGTTCCTTTGGATTAAGTCCCTCCTCCTGCAGGGGAGAACTTCCAAATATTAATTTTTTTCTTTTTGAAAATATAAATAGTTACTTTCTTGTACAGAAATCTACAAATTTGAAAATACAGGATTAAATCCCTAGTATCAATAAAAAACAAGACATAAGGAAAATAAAAGAAATATGAGGCCCGGGGATTTAACTCAGTGGGTAAGTACCTGCCTGGCAAGTGCAGAGTCATGGGTTTGATCCCTGGTACCAAAAAATAAATAAAATAAATAAATAGAAATATGAATCTATGCAAAGGAATTATGAAGCCCCCAAATAAAAACATGGGAAGATATACATTTTTCTTATTCAAAAGGTGTCTTTATAAAGCCAGGCATGGTGGTACACACTTGTAAACCTGGCACTTGGGAGGCTGAGGCAGAAGGATCACTTTAAGTTCAAGCCCAGCCTGAACTACATAGTGAGACCCTGTCTCAAAAAATAATAAATAAATATCTTTAAGAGATAATTGGTCAATTAAGGCAAAAGTATTAATGAGCTGTGTATGATGGCACACACCTGTAATCCCAGCATTTGTGAGGCTGGGACAGGAGGATCATGAGTTCGAGGCCATTGTGGGCTACACAGTGAGTTTAAGGCTAGCCTGACCTATGTAATAAGACCCTGTCCATTTTAGTCAGCTTTCCCGTTGTGAGGCCACAATACCTGGCAGCCCCAATTTAAAGGAGGAGTTTAATTTGGCTCACAGTCAGAGTACTCAGTCCACAGTTGGTGGGCTCCAAAGAAGAAATACAGTGGAGGAAAACTGCTCACCTCATGGCAGCCAGGAAGCAGAGGGAGAAAGGAGGAGCTGGGAAGAGAGATTCATCCTCAAAAGGCATGCCACCATAACATGCCTCTTCCAACATCTCCTAGCAGCACATTTTAGCTTTGAATTCATCAATGAATCAACCCAGTAATGAATATAGTGCCCTCAATATCCCAATCACTTTCTAACTTTGCCCCCAACATGATACTTTTGGGGGACATTCTAGGTATGAACTAACATTGCCTTAAAAACTAAAAAGATATGTTAGAGCTTATTACCTATGTAAAATGTAAAAGTAAGGGCAACAGATAGCACAAAGGGTGAGGACAAAAATGGCATGAAGTCTCTTACAATATACCTGAAATGGTATAATAGTACTATTTGGAGGTAGACTGTGATGAATCAAGGAGGTATTTAGTAAACCCTACAGAGGAGTTGGCAAATTTTTTCCATAAAGTACTCTAAAATCAGAGCACCAAAGCATACAAAATAAGAGAAAAATGAAGAAATGCAATCTTAATACTTGAAAGTGTCAATACTCCACTCTAATTGGTAGAACAAGGCAAAAGGTCAACAAGGAAATAGAAGACTTAACACTATCAATCAACTAGACCTAACAAACATCTATGGAATACACCCTAAAACAACAACAAAATGTATATTCTCAAGAGTGTATAGGGGATGTGAGTGTGATATGGCTGTGACATCTGTCACCCCATTGATTGCCAGGGTTTATTTTGATCATTGATGGCTAGGCAGATGACCCCTTTCTCTGTCACCACTTCATTTGTGTCCTTTCCAATGCTATCTGCTCAAAGAAACCTTCCCCAATAGAAGAGGATCATTCTTCAGTCAAGGGTTCACAAGTAGCTACACTTCCCTGGGAACCTCCAAATGAGCTCTCAAATGCATGTGGGACATTCTCCAGGATAGAATAGCTTTATGCCAGGCCATAAAACAAACTTCAGTAAGTGTAAAAGGATAAAAATAACACAAAGCATTATTTCTGGCTGCTATCAACTGTGCCTCCCCCTCAAAGAAATTGTATTTATGAGGGAGAAGGGAACATCTCTTTGTCTTCACTTCTGACTCTTGGACTGTATGTTTAACTACAGAGAACCACTGTTTTACTCCTAAATACTTCCACGTCTATCTCCTAAGAATAGAGACATCTTAAATAAGCATAGTAAAATGATCAAATTCAGGAAATGTAACATTGATGATATAGTTTTACAACTTTATATAAGCCATACTCAAATTTCTTCAGTTGTCTTAATCACTTTACCATTGCTTCTCCAATTCAGGAGCAAATATTGTGGTTATGTTTATTTTTTTATTATATTATTATTATTATTTGTACCAGGAATCAAACTCAGGACCTCACACTTGCCAGGCAGGCATGGTGCCACTGAGCTAAATCCCCAGCCCCAGTTATGTTTATTTTAAACCAGTTTTGAAACTTGGTTTTAACCATTTTGTTCTGTTTCATTAGACCCCTATTGCTATGTTTATGAAGCTTCTCAAATTCAGCCATATAAATTAGTTAAGGCAGCACAAACATAGGGACCATTGCATGTAAAGTATGTTAATCAGCTTTTCATCCCTGCAACCAAGTACCTCCGAAAAACAACTTGATGGAGGAAAGGTTTATTTTGACTCACAGTTTTAGTGCATGATTGGGTCCTCCAGGGCAAAAAACATGGCAGAAGGGGACAGCAGAGTGAGGATAGTCCTCACCTTATGGCAGCTAGGAAGCAAGGAGGACAAGGAAGAACCAGAGAGAAGAAAGGGCTGGGGACAGGCTCTGACCATTAAAGGCACAATGCAGAGACTCACTTCCTTCCCCTAGGCCCCTCCACCTAACATCCCATAGGGCTATGAAGTCATCTGTGCATTAACCCATTGATGCAGTTAGTGTCATCATGATCCAAAAACCTCTCTAAGCTCTACCTCTGAATATTGCTGCATTTGGGATGAGGCCCCTCAGCATATGACACTTTAGGAGACACTTCACATTCAAACCATCACACAGAGGTCCATGCTCTAAAGGGTCACTCTCCCTTACCCCAAATTTCCGGCCAGTGGGAGAGGCACTAGTGTTGATAGATTTGCTTTTGCCTATACTAAATTAAGACCTGTGACCTAGATAGGAGCTCAAGTTACTAGCAGAATGAAATTAGCTGTGACAGCTTCTGCTCCTTGGAAAGCAAGTGAATATGAGATAAAAAGTGCAGCACTGAGCCAGGGATATAGCTCAGCACCACAACGCCTGCCTGGCAAGTGCAAGATCGTGAGTTCAATTCCTGGTACAAAAAAAAAAAAAAAGTGCAGCATGAAGCCAGAATGGTGACACAAACCTGTTTCCCTGGCTATTAGGCTGAGGCAGGAGGATCACAAGTTGGAGACCAGCATGGTCAACTTGGTGAAACACTGTCTCAAGATAAAACAAGAAATAAAAAAGGCTTGGACTGTAGCTCAACACTCAGCCTCCAATACTGAGGTGGGGTGGGGTGAAGTGGGTTGGGGAAGCGGAAAAAAGCAGAGCATGAATGAAAAGATGTTCCATGTGAAAATAAGTCTGATGTTATTTTGAGTGGACTGAGGATTGTGTGTGGATGTCCTTGGAACCTGTTTGGCTGCCAGGGGAACTTTTTCTTGTGGATTGTCACAGGAACACGTGACAGATGGCTCATGCCAGGCTGGCTGTGGCCCTGTGCCTGGACTGCTGATGTCGTGGATGAGCTGGATGAGACGCCACCCAGAGAGGCCAGTCTGCCAACTTTATTTAGTTCCATGATGCACAGACGTCCTTCTGATCTTGGCACAGCTTCTTCTCACATTGTGCAGATTGATATTTTTAGGCTCATCTTGCAGTGCCCAGCTCCCACTCATACAGTGTTCTCGAAATTCTGCAGCAGCAGTTGTGAGCTGACTACCTGCCTCCTCCACAGCGTCGAGAGGGGTGAGAGCTCTCTGCCTCCTCAGGACCCACACTTTCTGCAGCACGATCAGACTCTGAGCATGGGAGCTGGCCCTTATGCTGCCCTGCAGTGTGACCTTAAAGACATCACGGCTCTCAGGCATCCAATGGGTATCATAGCTGCCCTGCCTTCTCTCCACTCATCCACTCACTTATTTCTTAGCAAGGATCAACAAACACTAGGTGTTAGGTGATGGGGCTATAAAGACAAATAAACATTACCCCTCAACCTCGGAAAGATACTTTGTCAGTTCACAGACTATCAGAGTGAAACTATCCAATCCAAATACTAGTCTCATGGACAAAGAAAGTAAAGTTCATGGAAATAAAACAATGTCCAGATGTCACATCCAGCCAGGACAGCGACCCAGAGTGCTTATTTCACAGCTCAAAAATCTTTCTTCTGCATCACTTCCTTTTGACTAAATTATATTAAGTCTCTATCTCCCAAGTTAGATTTAACAACTTTAAAAAGCCAGACTAGGGCCGGGGATTTAGCTCAGTGGCATAAGTGCCTGCCTGGCAAGCATGAGGTCATGAGTTCAATCTCTGGCACCAAAAAAATAAAAATAAAAAAATAAAAACCCAGGCTGGTGATACCTAAACCCTTCAAATGTGAAAATAGTCAAGTGAAATTTCCTTAATAAACAGAAATGGGACTGGGGATATATATACCTCTATGATAGAGCACATGCTTAATGTGTGCAAAGCCCAGGGTTCAATCCCCAACAACTCCTCAAAAATAAATTAATACATAAATAACATAAACCCCAAATTGCTATTTTGTTGTTGTTGTTGTTGGTACTGGGGTTCTAACCCAGAGACATTGTGCCGCTAAACTGCAATCCTTAGCTATTTTAAATTATTTTCATTCTATTTGTTTGTGACCGGGTCTTGCTATGTAGTTCAGGCTGGACTTGAATTCACTATGTGGCTCAGGCTGGCCTCAAATTTGCTGTGTTCCTCCTGCCTCTGCCTTCCGAGTGCTGAGATTATAGGCATGTACCACCACTCCTGTCAAAATTTTTTTTCATTCTGAGCCAGGCATAGTGGTGCATGCCTGTAATCTCAGCACTCAGAAGACAGAGGTAGGAGATTGTTGTGAGTTCAAAGCCAGCCTGGGCTGTATAGTAAGTTCAAGGCCAGTCTGAACTACACAGTGAGAACCTGTCTCAGAAAACCAAAAATAATAAATAATTTTTTTTCATTTTGAGACAGGGATTTTCATTATTTCAAATTTAATTTGCCCTGGCTGGCTTTGAACTTGCAGTCCTCTGGTCTTGGCCTACTGAGTGCTGGGATTGTAGGCATGCCTCCCTGCGCTCGGTCCAAACAACTTTTAATCACAAAATTATCTGCTTATTATATTGAATTGCAACAATTCAAAAGTAAGTACAATTTTAATGTGAAATATTTGAAATAATGAAAACCCTGACTTCTGTGACATGGGTTGATTTAGCTAGTCTTAGATCTTTATGTTAAGTGGATGCATGTAGCATTTGTATTTTGCTGCTTTCACCTACATGAGACAAAGACATTGTCCCTACAGAGTTACATGTAGCAGACTTTTATTTTTTATTCCCTTAATAAAAGGAGATTCTTTTTATTTATTTATTTTTAGTACTGAGGATCAAACTCATGACCTTGCACTTGCCAGGCAGGTGCTTGTGCTGCTGAGCTATATCCTCAGCCCATAAAAAGAGATTCTTGTGCAGTGAAAGTTGGAAAAGGATTGAACCCCCCAGAAGACATTTGGCAATTTCTGGAAACATTTTTGGTTGTCACAAGTAGGGGATGTTACTGGCATCTAGAGAGCAGAGGACAGGGGTGCTGCTGAGTACCCTACTGTGTACAGGTGACCTCCCACACAAGAAAAAGAGACTAACCCAAAATATTAATGATGCCCTACTTTAGCATATTTCATTTTTTAAAAATCTGTTCTTCTGATCCTTCCATTTTAAAGTTCTTACAAATAAAGTTGCTATGTAATTATTTGCATATAACCTACACATGTCCTCCAATATAGTTTAAATCATCTCTAGATGATGTATAATATTCAATATAATGTAAATGCTATGTAAATTGTTGTTACACTATATCATTCAAGGAAAAACATGTTTGTGTTAAATACAAATGCAATATTTTTAGGCCATGACTGGTTCAATCTACAGAATCAAGACCAGTGGGTATGGAGGACCAACTGTACAGTCTCATGCAAGTCATTTACTACACATATGTATGCATTTAGGACTAAAACTGTTGGAATGCTCAAATTTAGGCCAGGTATGGTGATGATCCCTGTAATCCCAGCACTGGGGAGGCTAAGGCAGGAAGAAAGAAAGAAAAAAGGAAATTCTACCAGAATGTTTTCCAAAATGATTGTGATCTATACTTTCACCAGATGTGTGTGTGCTTCACTTGCTCTACATCCTGATGAATTCTTATTGCTATCATTTAAAATTTTAAAACCAGGAACAATGATGCCACCTGAATCTCAGCTACTTGGGAGGCTGAGGCAGGAGGGTTGTAAGTTCAGCCTCAGCCTGAGTAATTTAGGAAGAATCTAACTCAGAAAAAAATTTAAAAATAAAAAAGGACTAGGGATATAGTTCCATGTGATGGCCCTAGTAATACATACATACAGATGTACATACATATTTTGAGGCAAGGTCTTGCTAAATTGTCCAGGATGGCCTCGAACTTGTAGTCCTCTTGCTTCAGCTTCCCAAGTAGCTGGGGTTACAGGTGTGCACTACCACACAAGGCTAGGCTTTTAAAAAATAAATCATAAATGGTGACTTTTAAGGTGCTTTCTTTAGCATCTATGAAGTATCTATAAAGAGGCAGTGAAATAAGGGAAAAATTGATAGGATTGTGGTTGCTGCCTTTGAGGGAGAAGTTCACTCATTCACTCAGTAAACACTTTTGAACACTAAGCACTGCTAACCACTAGGATAAAGCACTGGACCAAAAAGGTGGTCTGCTGCCCTCATGAAATTTACAGCTATAATGATCCATGTCGAATGAATTATAGATTGTTGTCGTGGCACTGGGGATTGAACCCAGGGCCATGCTATGACTGAGATGCATCCCCAACACTATTTTTACTGATATACAAATATATATTTAAATTTAATGTATCTAAATATACACTTAAACTTAATTATATATATTTTTTGAGACAGGTCTTGCTGAATTGTCCAGAATGGTTTCAAAGTTAGGATCCTCCTGCCTCAGCTGTCAGAGTAGCTAGTCTTACACACGTGCACCATTGTGTCTGGCTGAAGTCTGGTATTTATGCCAGAAGAAACAGAGAATATCCAGTTTGTCATCCTCAGTCCCTGGAAACTCAGCAACCAACCCCAAGTCTCTCAAATCACTTGCTGGAATGTTTTAGACACCAGCACCAACACACATAATGTCAGCCACCAGAGGGCAGTCATATCTTTGAAATACTTTCAAAGGGAAAAGAAAAAGAACAAACCGAATCCTTAGCCCACACTGTCCAGAGGATCTGGAGCACATCAGTCATGGTGAGACTCATTCTAATAAGGATAGAAGGAGGCCAGCACCCAACCCCCACCCCATCTTTTTAAGACAGGGTCTCACTATGCAGTTTGGGCTGGCCTTGAACTCTCAGTAATCCTCCTGTCTCAGCCTCCTGAGTGCTGGAATTACAAACATGCACCACACTCAGCTCAAACTGTTACAGGCAGCTGAGCTAGTTAGAAATATTATAGGCAGTAAGACAGGGCTGGACCCTCAAAGGAGCCAGCACAGAGGACCAGATATCTGGTGTCCTTGGAGGAGACACACACCTCTTTCTGTGGGTCAGATCTCGGGACAGAAGGCAAAACAAATGCAACAACACCCTTAAATATAATATTTAGGCATTAAGTCTGGATCACCTTGAGAAGCCAGGAGTCACCATCCCTACCCCCTATAGGAAGAATCCCTGATCCATAGAGAATGCTGGCTACTCGACTCGCTTCCCCATTTGTCCCTGATTTGGTCAAATTTTACCTGAATAATTAAACTTATTGGTTGACCATAGCTCTGTCCCATCTCACGCCTATCTGCCTTGTGAGATCCTAGTTTTCTCCAACTTTATACCTGCCTCACCTCATGATTTTACTCTATAAAAATCCTGAGAAAATACAGAATCTTTGGCAACCCACTCAGGACTCCTTCTGTCTCTCTCTCAGACATAAGCTTTCTTTCTCTCAATAAATATTTCTGCTCTTAACCTCCATTGTTCCTAAAATTCATTCTTAGATTTTAGAGAACATGAACTCGTTCTGGACATATAGTAGGTCAATTTTGTTACCCTATATCAAAACCACTCTCTTACCTCAGACTTGGTTGGGTTTTTTTTTTTTTAAGTAAGAAAAGATGATTTATTTGAGGGTAGGGAACAAAAGAAAAGAGAGATGGCAAATAGCTTCTCAGACAAGTTAGGAGTATGTGAAAGGGAAACACTCCTTTTTTTGTTTTTTGGGGTTTCTTGTTTTTGTTTGTTGAGACAGGGTCTCACTATGCAGTCAAGGTTGGCCTTGAATTCACTATGTAACCTAGACTGGCCTTGAACTAGCAGCAATCTTCCTGTTGCAGCCTCCCAAAAGCTAGAGTTACAGGCATGCACCACCCCACCCAGCCTACCTAAGGTTTGGAACTGCACCAATTTATCATGAGGTGCTGGTCCTTGGGGAGGAGGAGGATGTAATAAAACACGGCAGGATGAACTACAGAAGAAGGTCTCCCAAAGCAAACACTTCCAAGGAAGGTAATCACATAGGAACCACACAGAACTCACCGAAGACATGGTCAGGGACCATTTCCCAAGCAAGTTTGTTTGTTTATTTGGAACTGGAAATGGAACTCACAACCTTGAGCTTGCTAGGCAGGTGCTCTGCCACTGAGCTACATCCCTGGCTCTGAGCAAGTTTTTTAAAAAGCCAATTAAAAATAAAACAACACAACAGCAACAACAAAACCAGCCAGTGGTGCCCTTGGGCTAGAGAGAAAAGGACTTGCTGTGGCTACCCAGAAGAAGACTGAAAAAGTAGTAAGGATGCTGACCCAGGCAGTGTCCAGTCAGGTTACTCCAGATCTCCACCTGGGGAAGCACACAGAGCAGTGCCCAAGGCCCCAGCTTAGCAAGATGGCAGCAGGCAGGCCTGGGACCCTCGGGCCAAGAAGTGCTGCTGAAACCCCTCCCCTCCTTCTCCTTCAACTGCCAAGCCTACTGTGGGGCATCTGCTTCCACTCTGTTTTTTGTTTAGTTAGTTGTTTAAGTGTTTGTTTTGTTTTGTATTTTGTGGTTAAGTAAATGAGGTTTAGTCTCATTAATCATAAATTGGACAAATAAGAAAATTCTTTGCATTGAAAAACGAATTCTTAAATTTCCATTCATGACCATTTATTACCAGGGGTAAGGCACAAATACACAATATTTTCTTTATTTATAATTAATAAAATGCATTAAGTGCAGATCTAACGTACCTCAGTAATTCCTGTGGCCCACTCCATCATCTCCTCAGACAAAAACAACCGTTGTCCAAGTGGAACACAAGAGGAAAATACTCTAACTTACGTGCTAAGTCCAAGACCTTCTGGAAAATTCCAAAAGTTGAGAATATAATACTTGGCATCCACTTTAGTTTTCTTGTCTATGTTTACTTGCCTTCCAGCAGGTGGTTAAATGGGTTTTGCAGGTCCTGTGTATTGTTAAAGCCTCACATTCCCTCCACAACCTGGGCCTTGAGCAGCTTTAGGAAAATATATGCAAGATTCTACCTAGCCTCCTCCCACCCCACTGGTGAACACAAAGCCTATTTGAATGAGAAGATGGGAAAGTGAGGCCATACTGGAAGAAAATGCTAGTATCTCAAAATTCCAACTCTCCACAAGGTTGCAAGAACACAGGACCTTGGTCTAAGTCTAGCATATGGGAAGAAAGCAAGGTGTGTCAGCTACTGCAAGTTCATAGTTCCTTAATGGAATTTCCAAAGCTCCCAGAATTACAAATCCAAAGGTTTTTTGTAATTCATTGAACAAAACCCAATCTGACATGAAATCATTTGACAGCAAAATCTCTCCCAGGCCCCCACTTGGTCAACTACAGAAATGTAAAGTATGTGTCCCAGATGCCACTGAGAGGTATAAGGTATATACACCTGCTTTCTCCAGTATGGAACATTCTGAATTCGGAAATGTAGCTGGTCCCAGGGACTGGTTAGATGTGGTGGGCTGATCCCAGCCAGCCCTCAGGTTCAAGTCTCCAGAAGTTCGCACCTCACATATCCTCCCTTAGGGTGTGGGTTGAACCTTGATGTGTTTCCCTTTAGGCATCACCTGAATTAAGGAATATCTAAAGGTCTGGGGATCTAGTGCAGTGATAGATCACTTTCCTAGTACACACAGGTCCTGGGTCTTATTTCTGGTACTGAAAATAAAAATAAAAGAAAAGAACCCCATAGTCCTTGAGAACTGGTATAGCACTGTTTCCCATGGGTCTGTGAAGTCCACTTCAGAGGTAATTGGCAGGTGAATCAGTGGACTGAGTGGGAAAGCCTGGCCCTGCGTGTGAGTGAGCATGAACCAATTGACTGAGGACCCAGATAGAATGACAAAGGTAAAGGGAAGCCAGTTTCTCTCCCTTTTCCTCTTCTCTGCTCTCCTCCTGTTTTGGGACATCTGGACTCCAGGACTTAACCCAGTGCCCTATGACCCTCAGGGCTTTGGCTTTAGACTAAGTAAGAGTCACACCTTCAACTTCGTGGTTCTGAGGTGTTCAAAGTTAGACTGAAATACTGACATCAGTTATGTGTTGTGGGACTTAGTCTCCATAATCACATGTGAGATAATCCCTAAAAAAAATCCCTTAAAAAATCCTCTCTTTTGTCTCGTATTGGTTCTGTTCCCCTGAAAAATCCTAATTATATGGGTCTGTTACTTGCCACTCTCCAAAGGTGGAGAGATTTTTGAAGTTCTACTAAGATTTCATATCAATTGATTTTTCTCCCCAATACTGAGGGTTGGATTGAACCAAGGGCCCTTGTGCTGAGAAACAACTCCAGTATTTTTTCCTTTTTAAGAGGTTAAGTTGCTGAGTTGCTAAATTGCCCAGGCTGGGCCCACATTTGTGATCTTCTTGCATCAGCCTCCCAACGTACTGGGGTTATAGTTGTGTACCACCATGCCTGGCTGAAGCCAGTTGATTTTTAATCAAAAAGGAGAGTGCTGGGAGTGTAGGCCAGTGGATGAGCAGTTGTCTAGTGTGCATGAGGCCCTTAATTTGATCCTCAGTACTAAAACTAAAAAGTACATCTCAGCTTGGTGGGCCAGATTTAATTAGGTAAGAATCTCTGCAAAAAAGACTGGGCCCTCTCTGAGGTCAGAAACTCTCAGTGGCTGGCTTTGAAGAAGTTTCTCTATGAAAGACCTATGGAGAGCCCATTTGGCAAAGAGCTATGGACAGCTTTAACTGTGATAGTGTCCAGTTAACCATCAGTGGGAAAACAGGGCCTCAGTCCTACAACTGCAAGATGAATCAGTTCAAGCCTGGGGTGAGCTGAGGAAGAGGCGGGTCTTCCCTGACTTCAGCCTCTGTGGCCTGGTGAGAGCTGGAGCTGTGGGTCACCTGAGCTTGGCCTCCACACTCCCCAAAGCAAGCAAGCAAGCAATGTGTGCGTTGTTTTAATCTGCAAATGGTGACAATATTTGTGCAGCGCAGAAATGTAGGAACCTAGAGACTTCCCTAATCTCCCTGGTCCCTGCTGCCCAGTTGTAACTTAGGGAGATGGTTGGACAGGGTCACACCTGAGCATTTTTTCAGCTCTTCTTTGGAAGACTCTGGGGGTCAGATGCCAAGTGTTATGATGCTGGGTGAAGGGAGACTGCTCCTCCAAGGGATGAGCAGGTGGGGTCTGTGGGTCCCATGGAGGTGTGCTGCTGAGTTAACTGGGGCATAGATACAGAAAAATACAGACAGCAGAGGACTCATCCTGAGTCCCCAGTGACCCATCTGCCAGGCTGGACCCATCTACCACAGCTGGCACGGTTCCTGCAGGAGCGATCAATTTTCAAGAGCAGGAGAAACAAGTGTTCTCTCTTCCCTTCTTGTAAGGCAAGCTCTACCATGCTGGACATCTGCCCACATCTCTGTTCATTTCAGAGAGGGCAAGGGTCCCTGTTGTCTTGAGGCATCTGAAGCACTTGGGCTGTGACCTCTAGAACTGCCCTGGGGCCTCCTGGAGCCTGAGTCAGGCAAATTTCTCAAGTTGTGCTTGTGTGTGCTCCCACCCAGCCAATCTGCCAAGCTTCCCTGCTTCCCACAGCCCCTGCTGTCTATCCCCAGCCACCAACACACCCAGAGGTGGAGCATGGGCCCTCTGCCTTCCCTCCCCTGACACTCCCTCACGCACAGCTGACACTCTCATCTGACTAGCTGAAGGGATTGTCCCTTATTAAATTCCTTGGTGGATGATCTCATTAAAACTTGTTATGGGTCACTTCTATTTCAGAGAGAATAAATTTGCCTTGATCTATGGGCAGCTAGTTAATTGAAGCCTGAGGAAGGGTTTGGGGTGAGGTAGAGGCTGAGGGAGGTAGTAGAGAAAGCCTGGAAATGTGGGGAGGATCTGGCTGAGCAAGAAACTGAAGGCTGGTTGGAAAGAGGAGGCTGCGGGAACAGATGAGGGGGCAGATAGGGAGAGCAGGCTGGAGGGGGAGGAGGCACAGACCCAGTGTCAGCTGCAGCCTGATCCACTGACATGGCCTTGAAGAGCATACCAGGCCTCCAAACTCACCCTGCCAAACATGAGTCTAGACCAGTGTGAAGTGATAAGGGCCTAGGCCAGGCTGTGGCAGTAACAATGGAAAAGAAGGAGATATGAGACAACTTGGAAACAAATTTGATATGAGAATGAATGAGAGGAAAGAGACCAAGATGACCTTTAAAGATCCCTGGAGAATGAGGCTAGGTGCCAGAGCACAAGGCCAGCAGAGGCCTCAGATCAATGTCAAGTTCACTGCTCTATAGTTTCAGGAATCTATCTTTACTCATTTCTGAGGGGAAGAAAAGCATTTCTGCATTTCTTATCTCCAGTTTTAGCTCTTCAACCATTTGTTTATCCATGCATGTATTTAGCTCAAAGGAATGGAGATCTACTATGGATCAAACCTTTCCCTATATGAGCACTTGTCTTAGTTACTTTTGCATTGCTAGAGCAAAATACTCAATACTCATAAATTAAAAGGAAGAAACGTGTGTTTGTAGTCACAAACACTGTAGAAGTTTCAGTCTATAGTCACCTGTGTCCAAGGCAGGGGAGCATGGCAGATGAGAAAGAGTTCATGGCAGAGCAGGCAGGAAGAAAATGCAGGGAAGCAGCAGCATGGAGCCCCCCTTTCCCTTTTTTTATCCCATCCAGGCTACAATCCTATTGGTTGGTAACACCCACAACCCATGTGAGCCTTCCCCTTATCCATACCCAGAACTATACTAAACCAATCTATGAACTAATTAGTTATCATACAACCTTAATCCACATTTACATATACTAGTTCCAGCCACCTCTGGATGAATGCTTGAGACTTTGGGGGAACATCTAAATATAAGCCATAATGGCACTGGAATGTAAATATGAACAAACATACTTCTTGGGCCAAGTAGGGTGAGTCCATTCTGAGGACTTACATGTTCTCAGACTCTCTTTTCTTGGATTCCCTTTTATTGAAATAATTTGTGTTAATTTTTAGGACAGCTGCTATAGAGAAAAGAACACAAAGAAAAGCATGCCAGGCATGGTGGTGCACACCTGTAATCCCAGTACTCAGAAGGCTGAGGCAGGAGGATTGCTGCAAGTTTGAGGTCAGCCTGCACTATGCAGTGAGATCAGGGGCAGCCTAAACTATACAGCAAGACTCTGTCTCTAGAAACAAAACAAAACAAAAACAAGTGAAGCAAAGAAAAGGAAAGCTTCAGGTTAGGGACTTTGAAGTTAAATGAACTGAAGACTTTTGGTGGTGCTGGATGGTCATTGACTTTAATGATGTGGTTCTTTGCTGAACTTTTAACCCTCTAGGCCTGAATATCCTTATTTATAACAGGAACCAGTAGGCTTAGACGATTTCTATTTTTTTAAATAGAGTCCCACTATCAAAAATAAATAAATAAAACGCATTTGAGTCCCACTATGTAGTCTATGCTGGCTTCAAATTTACAATCCTTCCATCTCAGCCTTCTGAGTTCTGGGATGACAGGTATGTAACATAATAACTGGCTCCCTATGTTCTTATTAAAGCATTTTTGAAGTTTGCTTTTGAGCTAGGGATATAGCTCAGTGGTAGATGTGTTTAGCATATGCAGGGCCCTAAATTCAATCCCTAGCACCACAAAAAAAAAAAGTTTGAGTTCTACGCAAATGTAAGATAATTCTTTATTTCAGGAAACAATAACAATAATGAGTGGGCCAGAGATTTAGGTCAGTGGTGTAAGCGCCTGACTGGCAAGCGCAAGGTTGTGAGTTTGATCCCCCATACAAAAAAACAAAACAAAACAATAATGAGTTCTCACAGAATGTATATGGGTAGTGATATGGGACCACCACCACTCCTGACTCCTCCCTTTTCCACATGAAGGGAGATCCATTTAAGCCACATTCCTGGAGTGTCTCTGATCTCTCTCTCTCTCTCTCTCTCTCTCTCTCTCTCTCTCTCTCTCTCTCTCTCTATCTCTCTCTTGAAGAATGACTTACCAGATTGATGAATTTCAGGAAACAAACTCAGCAGGTTCAGTTAAGCCTTGCAGGGCACTCCCTTTAGGGTCCATCTGTCTGCACACAGGGTATAGTCTGAGCTACTGACCATGCAAAACCAAACCAAAGCCTGAGTTGCCCAGCTTTCCCTATAACTGGGAGCATGTCTGTTTACCTTAGCCACAATACAGCAGAAAGTCTATGGGGACTGCACATTTGCACCAACTTGCGCCAATGTAGTTTCATCTGCCATTAAACTCACTTGTTTCATGTTTTATTGCTCAGTTGGTTCCAAACTTGAGAAAAGAGAGATATTTATTATATGCACATCCCACCCTAGAGAGAAGAAAAGAAATACAACCTATCATAGTCCTCGTTCCAAAAAAGTCTTCTTTTGGGGACTTCTTTTTTCTTTCTTTTTAAAAAAAATTTTGTAAAAAGCTCTCTCACTAGGGCCGGGGGTTTAGCTCAGTGGTGTAAGTGCCTGCTTGGCAAACACAAGGTCGTGAGTTTGTTCCTGGTACCAAAAACAAACAAATACTCTGCTCACTGTGCTCTTCAACCACTCAAAAATGAGAATCTATCTCTAGGCATACTCATTCATGAAATGGCCTGACCATGCCTTTGTGATATCTTTCTAGTAAGTGTTCCTCCTCCTCCTCTTCTTTTTCCTCTTCCTTCTCCTCTTCCACTTCCTTTCTCTTCTTCTTGTGGTACTGGGAATGAAACCCAGGGCCTGAAACATGCTAGGCAAGTACTCTACCACTGAGCTGCATTCTCAGCTCTTTTTATTTTATTTGAGACAATACTCAGGCTGGCTTAGAACTTTAAAAGATTCTTCTGCCTCATCCTCCCCAGTTGCTAGGATTATAGGCATGCACCACCATGCATGGCTTCCCTCCACTCTATGCTGCAAAATTCTCTTCATCCTTGGAGTCATGGTTCAAAGCTTCCTGTGAGATGAGTGCTTCCCATGGAAGCTGAGGCCAATCTGGCAGCTTCCTTGTCTCAGTTGCTGGGACTCTGGATGCATAGTTCTGTGATGTTGTCACACAGCCCTAATATTAGGACCTCAGATCTCTCTTCCCTACTAGGGCAGGTCAGGTTAAGCGCTACTCTATAAGGACTTCCTCTGGTCACATCTGTGTGACCAGGACCTAGCATGGTGCTTGGCAACAAAGCAGGTACCCATAAAGTACTGCTTCAATGAATGGGTGGCAGGATGACGTTCTGACATGTCAAGCAGTACTGCTTCACACAGTATTCTACCCTATCCCTTGTATTTCCAGTAGACAGCCAGCTGACAATTCCTTGTGTTAAAGATTTGGAATTGGTGCAAAGCAGAAGGACTTGGGGCCAATTGTTTTTTTTTTTTTTTTTTTGGCTAGGCAAAGTCTCTATCACTGACCTATATCCTTAATCCTTTTTTTTTTTTTTGTATTTCATTTCATTTCATTTTGAGACAGTCTTGCTAAATTGCTCAGGCTAGCATGGAATTTGTATCTTCCTGCCCCAGCCTTCTGAGTAGCTGTGATTACAGGCTTGTGCCCAATCTAATGCTGCTCCTTGTTGTTTGAAACAATTCTAAACTGGGTTGCATGCATGTACATAGGCAGAGAGGGAAAGGAAGTATGATGAGCCTTGGGAGAGAAGCAATCCTGCAGGCCTAGAAGGGAGACACATATGGGTACCCTCCCTTCAGCATGGGTATCTGTGACAGAGGTGGCCAATCTAGTTTCATAGATTGAAAGACTTTGGTGGATGCCAGGCTTGGCAAAGATTTCTGCTCCCCATACAAGGCATATGTGTTATTCAGCTTTCCTGTTGTTGAGACAGTACCCAACAACCACAGTTTATAGGAAGAGAGGTTAAATTTGGCTCATGTTTTCTTTCAGGGAATGCGGTCTATGGTCAGCAGGCTTTAAGGAAAGAATATCATGGCAGAATGGTGTGGTAAAGCAAAGATGCTTAGTTCATGGTGGCCAGGAAGCAGAGCAGGAAACACTGCCGAAGAGGAAGAGATGAGGGACCAAACATAGATACCAACGTCATGCCTTCATGACCATCCAGACAGATGTATGCTTCATCACCTGGGTGTCTTCCAAGCCAATCAAATTGACAATCCAATTTATCTGTCACAGCAGGAAAATAGAGAGTCCAGCTACAGTGTACCCATAGGCTTTGACAAATGACAGATCTGTACGGATGGAGGACTAGCTCTTCTGGGCACCTGGCTTCTGGGAGTGCCTGGCAAGGAGGGGCAGAGAGACAAGATCTCAGTGAGGACCTTAGAATAGACATTAAATTGATTTGGTTGGGGATATGGCTTAGTGGTTGAGTGCTTGCCTAGCATGTACAAGGCACTCGGTTCCATCCCCAGAATTGCTAAATAAGTAATTCGTGTATAGGAAATAAAGTAGTGTTTCTTGCATACTTCAGTGGGCAGGATGTTATGATTTGCATCTGGATGTACCCCCAAAGCCTTATGTAGTCTTAGGGTTTTTTGAGAGGTTGCTTAATCCAGAGTATGTGATTGATTTGTATTGCAATACTGGAACTAAGGGTGGATGATTGCTGGATCAGTGCCTGGAATGAATTGGTGCTCCCTTAATGCCAGTAGACTGGATACAATATGAGACAGAAAGAGCATTCCCTCTCCCTCCCCCTCCCATTTCCCCTCCCCTCCTCCTCCTCTCTCTCTCCCTCTCCTTCCTCTCTCTCCTCCCACTCCTTCTCTCTGCTTTCTCCCTTTCCTTCTTCCTCTCTTATTGTTTTTGCTGTCTTCTGTTGCCATGAGCTGTTGGAGCCAGCTGATTATGGACTGAAAACTCTACAAACTGTGAGCTAAAGAAATCTTTCTCCCTTTAATTTTGGGTGTCAGTTATTTTGTCTCAGTGATGAGAAAAGTAACTATGACAGAGGACTAGATTATTATTGACTAAAGATGAATTCTGAGTCCCTTGCTTGCTTCCTGAAATTCTGTTCTCTCTTCTCTTCTTCCCCCACCAAGTCTCCTTCTTTTTTTTTTTTTTTTGGTACGGGGGATCAAACTCACGACCATGCTTGCAAGGCAGGCACTTATTCCACTGAGCTAAATTCCCAGCCCCTCCCCTTCTTTTATGCTGGAAATTTTGCCATACCTTGAACCTGCTCAGAATTTGCTTTTTCATTCTCATACCTGTTTCCTGGAAAGTTGTCATGCAGGAAGTATGTTGTCATTTCAGACACAGAGAGAGTGATGTGTCCTCATAACACAGTGATGGCAGTAATGTGTCCTTATAGCAGCCTGGCACACAGGGTGAATCCTTCAGTAGATGACTGCTTCCTGCCAGAGGCTAAAGACTCTGATAAATACCATCCTTCAATGGTTCCCTCCTGTGTAAGAATGAGGAAGGAGCTGACCAAGTTCAAGTTATGAGCACTCTGGGTTGGAAGAGAAGTCCCACCCAAAAACAAGCCCAGGCAAGGCCACAGACCCAAAGACTGCTACCAGCCAGCTGTAAGCATTCTTCCATGGAACAAGGCAGACATCTGGTCAGTCTTCTGAACCTCAACTGTCACCACTTTCCCAAGGAAGGTTTGCTAGAAACTTCAGGCACCTCCCTCTCTAGTTCACTCATGTTCCTGCTGCCTTCTGATACCTTGGGGCTGAGCCCTCAGTACCCAGGGTGTTCGTGGGGATACAGTCTCCCACTTCCTCTCCCACAGTCTACTGGGAACACAGTCTGTCTCCACACCCACAGAGGAGGAGGGTTTCCACTGAGAGATGGAGATGAGAGCCCCAATGAGAAGAGGAACAGCCTAGAGGAGGTGGGAGAGGAAAGCTGTCGGTTCTCCAGAAGCAGAACTGAGACAAGAGCTTGTCCACTATCCTGGGTGAGCCCCATGTCATGGTGTCTTTCCTGTCACCAGACTCCAGCAGGCAGGCAGGCAGGACATTTAGCCCTGGCAGTGACTTCATGTTCCCACCTGGCTGACAACACGCTTCTCCCTTTAAGGACTGTGATTACATATGAAGATCAGGAGCTGCCAGGCAGAAGCAGCTTCATACAGGCCTGGTGACAATAGGTCCAGGAGTTTGGGTTAGGGTTGCACCACCCCCACCACAATCTTCATGGTTGATGAATTTAAGGAGATGGACTTTTTTTTTTGGTGCTGGGAATTGAACCTAGGGACTTGTGCATGCTAGACAAATGCTCTGCAGCTGAGCTAGATCCCTCACCTCAAGAGATGGGCTTTTAAAGCTTTTTTGAAAATCTTGGGAAAATGGAGAGAAGAGTGTTTTTGAAAAGGCCTAGAGCAGTCTATATTTGTATACATTCTACATTTTATTATTATTAAAGTAGCAGCAGTAGTATTGAGGATTGAACCTAGAGCCTTTACACTGAATAATATCCCCAGATGTTTAAAAAATCTTTATTTTGAAACAGAGCCTTGCTAAGTTGCCTAGAGTGAGGTTGAACTTGTGACTTTTATTGCCTCAGCCTCCCAGTTTTTGAAATGAGCCCTTAGACTCAAATTGTCTGGGACAAAAAGAATGCACTCAGCAAACAAGAGAACTGAATAGGGAAGAGTTTAAAGTTGACTTCTGCAGAAGGGCAGGCGCTATGCAGTCAGAAAAGAGGCAGCAGGCATGCCAAACGCAGGTGGGGTGGGGGTGGGAGGTGTTAAGCCTTCATGCATGGGAAGCAACTGTTCTTTAAACTCATGGGCTGAATTCAAAGGCTTACAATCTATGGCAGTTAGCTTGTTTAAACTTCAGAAGGGGAGGATCCCAAGCATTGCTAAGGCAAGGAGGAGCGAGAGGGGAGAGTGTGGGGCACTGAAAGTGATAGAGTTTTCTGGTGCAATAGAGAAGCAAAAGTACAAAAAGAACAGGTTTATTGAGGTGAGGACATGGGAAGCAGCACACAACCCCTGGGGGCTGCGCCATGTCCTTCCACCAGAATATGGGGCTATGGACATATGTAACCTTTGACTGGAAGTGGAGCTTAGGGCAGGCATGATGACGTGTGAGGAACCGATTGGAATTCTCTGTGTTTGCAAACAGGAAAGAGAGTTGCAATTAGGGCTGAGGAAGAAGCAGGAAGTGGTAGGCATTCCTGCTTTGGCCTTCTGCCATGTTAGACCACTGCCATAATTATACAGTAATTTATACTAGTGCAAGAACCTTTCATTTTCATCTTTGTATTGTTAGGAAAAGGATGAAGTCTCTCTCTTACTACTTCCTGCTGAAAGGGGGCGCTGTATTGGGGTTCAGGAAGGCTGACTGGATGAAGGTTGATGACCCTGTAGAAGCTGGTACCAGGTGTTTCAGCCAGGACAAGGAATTAATCATTGGTGAATGCTCGCATCCTAGATTAGAGAAATAAAAACATAAGGTGCTATGAGGAGGCAGGCCACTATCATATTAAAGGACCCAGGAGAGGTAGAAGGAAAGGTGTCTTTGATTTAAATATGCCATTCCATCAGGGCCACAGTGAGGTAGCATCTGAAAAATAAGTGTGGGGTTAGGAGGAGTGAAGTTATGAGAGGTGATTATTCCACCATCTGAAAGGATAAAAGTTAAAAGTGTAGGTACGTAGGGCTTGTCTTTGTTCTAGGAGTTGAGCTGGAAATAATAAGATGCCTGATAATAAGTAATAATAAGTAAGGCCTGATGATTGAATCATATTTGGGAAATTACAGAGTAGGGGTGGGGAGAGCCGTGGCTGTGTCACTATAAGGGATATAAGAGCCCAAACCCACAGGGATCTCTCATTTGACTAAACAGCTGAGGGTAGAGAGAACTAAGATAGTTGTTACTTAGAACAACATGAAGACAATTTTCTTGGTGAGACAGAGATGGGTGGGAGATAGAGGATGAGATGACCACTCAGGATGTTTAGATTCAGGGTTAGGAGGGCACCACTTAGCTTGAGTGATATGAAACCAGGATGGTAGTCTAGCAACTTTGCCCACTGTTGGGGTTGCCAAGAAGACCAGGTAGGGGGCCACTCTACCTTGGGTATAGTACTGTGGATTTAGAACATTTGAGATAAATTAGATATCCTGGGGATATGGAAGGGTCTGGTTTGGTCCCAGTAGAGAGCTGGGGAAGGCAGAGATCAGTATGTTGTTGCAACAAAGTGTTGGAAGAAGGAGAGGTCTGGGATGTAGTCAGCAAGAGGAGGGAGACTTTGCGGGGTAGGAAGATTGTGGAGTAAGGATAGTCTGCCATATATAAGTTCAAAGGGGCTTAAAAATGTAGGATCCTGGGGAAGTGACCTGAGCTTGGCTAAAGCTAGGGGCAGAAGTTGAGGCCAACATTGGTGTAGTTCTAAAATGAGTTTTGTGAGGTGTGTTTTTATGAGGCCATTTGCCTTTTCTACTTTTCCTGAGGATTGAGGATGGTATAGAATATGTAGGCACCAGGTGATGTGTAAGCTTGAGGATACCTGTTGAGTGATTTGAGAAATAAAGTCTGGACCATTAACTGACTGAATATTCTGAGCTAGACCAAACCTTGTGATGATTTCCTGTAATAGGACTTTAGTAACTACATCAGCAGTCTCCCTGGTTGTGGGAGGCTTTGATCTATCCTGAGAAAGTACAAACAAACGTGAGAAGATATTTGAGAGTTTTGTGGTGGGATATGTGTGTAAAATCTATTTGCCAGTCCTGACCAGGGGTTTGTCTGTGAAATTGATGAGTAGGAAAGGAAGGGAGTGGTGTTTGTCTCTGAGGAAAGGTATTACTGTATAGATGACATGTGTAAGTTATTGAGGCCTCAGAGTGTCTGCGTCAGTCTACATAAACACAAAGGAATCCTGACAATTAGTGTGTAGGGGGGATGGTAAAAAAAAAAAGCATTTTAAAGATTTATGACTATAAAGTGAGTGGTGGAGGGAGGGATATGAAAGAGCATGGTATAAGGGTTTGGCACTACTGGATGGATTGGGGTAACAGCATTATTGATTACCCTAAGGTCCTGTACTAGATGATAAGACTCATCAGTCTTAAGTACCAGGAGAATGGGAATATTATAGGGTGAATGAGTAGGTTTACGAAAACCATTGTCTAAAAGGTGCTGGATCATAGGTTTAAGACCCTGTAAATGTTTGGGAGCTAAGGGATATTGTGGAATGCAAGGAAAAATTGAAGGATCCCTGAGTCAAATTAAAATAGGCATGGCATGGGTAGCATGGGTGAGGTTGGAGGTATCCCAAACTATGGGATCTACCAGAGAAGAAGGAAGGGCTTCTTCCAAAAATTTAGAACATTTGAAATAAGTTAGATCTCCTGGGGATATGGGAGGATCTGAAGGACTTTGTGGCACACTATGAGGTGGCTGGAGGATGAGAGCTGTGGGAGGGAAAAGGTAAAGAAAAAGTTAAGCTTTTGAAGAAGATTCCTACCTAAAAGGGATATGGGACATGTTGGAATTGCTAGGAAGCTATGGGTAAGGAAGAAAGTCTGGTGGAACCTACATGGAATGGGCCCTGTCTGCAGAGGCTGTGTAGGTTGGCTATCAACACCCACTATGGAGACTGAGGACTTAATACAAGGATCTGAAAACTCAGGAAGAACACTATACATGGCCTCTATGTCCACAAGTACAGAGAATGTCTTACCTGAGACCTCCAGTGGGACTTGGGACTCTGAGAAAGATACCTTAATGGGGGCTGTGGACCCTAACCCTTATCAGTCTTTAGCAGCAGGTCCACATAGATCAGTCAGTGATGAATCTGGTGGTGATGAGATCTCCTATGAGGGCAAGGAGTTAGAGGATGGCTTACCAGCTCTCTGATGGCTAGGACAGTCACTCTTCCAATGGCCCTTAAGATTGCAATAGGGGCAAGGCCCCAGAGGAACACCAGGGTTGGGGCACTCTCTTGCCCAATGTCCTCCTTTGTTGCCCTTGAAGCATGGTCCAAGAAGGGCTTGGGCAGCTCTGCCTTGTCTCAGTTTACCTGTCTCAGAGCTCCAAGTGTCACTGCTAAAAGATCAGATTGTTATTTTTCCTTTTGATTTTTATCTCTGTTGTTGAAAACATGAAAAGTCATATTAAGGTCTCCCTGTGGGGTTTGAGGGCTAAGTTTAGCCTTTTGTCTTGGGATCTGGCCCAACAGAGGAAGATATCTGTCTCCTCCACAGTCATAAGACATCTGGTTTTTATCTTGGGTAGGTGTACAGCTTTAAGTCTAAAGGAGACAAAGGCAAACAATCAAGTATGCAGGAGTCAAATAATAGAATCAACAGGGGATTTATGAGTATAATTTTAGTAATGGCTTCCCATAAGGAGGATAAGGATAAGGTCCAGGGAATTTTAGAAATTGACATGTCATTCGTTTGTCATACACACATTTAGATTTTACAATTATATAAGTACCTCCTGTGCTGTTAGAATGTCTAATGCCATCTGATTTTTGGAGGATGGCCTGTTTTATTAATTTTACCTTTTTATTTAGAGAGAGAGAGAGAGATCAGCTGTAGTGTCATTTAAGGCCAGTTGAGTATAGTTAGTTATGGTCCCAATATGCATCATATAACCTTTTTCTGGAAAAGATCTGGTGGATCTCAGCAAAAGTAATCCAATATTAATTTATAATTACCTCTTAATTTTAGTTGTTGAACATCTAGAAGATTGGTAACAGTACAGTGCAGTAGAGGCAGTAAACAACATAGACCATTAAATGGAACTATTATTTTGTATTAACCATGGGTGTTTTAACATTTGAGAACTGAACAAATTTGTGACATTGTTTGCACTGTTCACTATTTAAGCATCTCTAAGTATAACATATACATTACATAAATTTGTGTTTAAAAATTATTATTTAAAAAAAAAAAGTTATTATTTGACTGATGACCTCATATTGGTCTGACCTGAATCTCCTAGCTGGAGCACAAGAAAAAAGCAGATGTCTGGAGCAAAAAGAAAACACTTGTCATCATAAACAATCCCAATTTTATATTTGAAGGCATGACTATACCATCAGATCAGCAACAATGAATTGTCTAAGTCATATGAACTTTAGTTGGGGTGTCTCCCATAAGGCTATAGAGATTACGGGGGCCTCCAATTAATGAACAAGAGCTGGTTAAAATTACCAGGTGGCCACTTTCTTATTCATCAATTGAAGTCCTGTCCATTGTCTCCTCACCTCAAGGGATTTTGTTTAACCAGTTTTAGCATCATTTTGACCAGCTGGCAACCTAGGTGGAAGCATGCTTTTTAAATGTATAACCCAAATAAATCTTGCTTAAATGATCTGAACATGTAAAAGAGGAGGGAAAAAATTGTTGAGCTCAAATAAAAAGGAACAGCTGTTTACAGAGCAGACAAATGGACAGACATGGACAGATGATCTATATAGTATAAATGGACTGGACGAACAGACAACAGTATATAGATGACAAACATGTTACAAAATCAGAGTGCACTCAAATATATTTGGCCAATTTGAACTATAATAAATAGACTAGTGTGAACCTTTTTGTAGATTAATTAATAGAGATCTCTTGAAATAAGAATAGCAGAAAAGGAACCTAATTTATGGGTACTCTGAGATAGGTCAGAGAGGGAAAAAGGAACATAAATGTGAACTAATCCATCGGGGCCAGCCTGTTCCTGAAGGGATTGAGGCTGAGAAGACTGTGGAGTGGGAGGTGTAGATGGCCACTAAGCAGCCAACTGCCTAGCAGGTGTCTGTGTGCAAATACTGGGTGATCAACCACCATGAAACAGGGAAGCACAAGATGGTGACTGATTACCATGAGACCCACAACTAGATGGCTGCTGCTGGTCCCATGATGAGGGACTGCAAGATGGTGGCCATTGACCCTGCAACCCATTGCAAGATGGCAGCACACTGTCACATGGCAGAGGGCCACAAGAAGGTGGCTGTCCTCCACGCAAGCTGCAGTAACATGGCTGCTGAGAACCATGTGGCTTGCTGGAATGCTGGAACACACGAGACTGAGTATGGTGGGCCGGCAGGGAAAATAGTGACTCAGGGGTAGGGAACAAAGAACCATCTGACAAAATAGATGGCTAGGTGGAGGGGACTGAGAAATTGGAGACTGGGGAAAGAAACTAAGGGAAGGACTAGAGGCCACTACGGGTGAAGAAGGGGGAGAGGACAGCGCAGGGGACACAGAAACCTCTGGCTGAGAAAGCTGCGGGATTTGGTCTGGGAGTTACGGGGTGGGGTTGGGGGGAGCCATAAAGACAGGAGGCACATCATCTAAGGTGTCCAGTGGGGAGGGAGAGAGAGTTCCCGGCTGTGCAGAGCAAGCCAGAAGTATTTGGGCCATTATACAAGACAGAGTGTGAGAAAGACATGTCCTCAAAGTGAAAAAGGCCTAAAAATGAAGGGTTTCTGCCAACTTGCTGTCACTGTGACAAAAGCATAAATAAAAGATCAGCTTTTTGGTTTTTATAGCCTTCTTGAGGCCAAGAGCACCAAGGTTATGAACCAGGCACCCCAGAGGTGTGTTTTTTGGGGAACAGGAAATAGTAACCTTATGACCGAATTATAAGTGAGCTGAGAGAACAACTTTGCCTCGGGACATAACAGCTTTAGCTCTCCTCCAAGGAACATGGAAGCTGTCCTGGGTCACATCTATCAAAAAGTCGTCACTGTTTTGAAAGTGTGACATGGAAAGTCCCAACACCCATTCTCCTCAGTCGGTCATCACCAAACAGGGTGGGGCGGGGTCCAAGGGGAACAAAAATAACAGTTTTGCCGCAGGCTGTGCTACCCAAGGAAAGTGAAAATTGGTATCTCTGTGTAGGGACGGTAAGGATAGGTTTTCTGACCACAAGTTTGCGGATTTTAGGAATGGAAACAGAAAACCCTGGGCGGCAGCTCACCTGTGAGGAGTAAGGAAGGCTGCTGTCACATGCAGATTAGCGGTAGCAAGTAAACAGCCCTGGAGGAAAAAATAGGTGGTCTGGGAATTGTTCCCAGGAGCTAATGCACTCTGCCATCTGAGTCTCAAGGCACCATTATGATAGAGTTTTCTGGCACAATAGAGAAGCAAAAGTACAGAAAGAACAGGTTTATTGAGTTGAGGGCATGGGAAGCAGCACACAACCCCTGGGGGCTGCGCCATGTCCTTCCACCGGAATATGGGGCTATGGACATATGTAACCTTTGACCGGGGGTGGAGCTTAGGGTGGGCAGATGACGTGTGAGGAACCAGTTAGAATTCTCTGTGCGTGCAAACAGGAAAGGGAGTTGCAATTAGGGCTGAGGAAGAAGCAGGAAGTGGTAGGCGTTCCTGCTTTGGCCTTCTGCTACGTTAGGCCACTGCCATAATTGTACAGTAATTTATACTAGGGCAAGAACCTTTCAGAAAGTCTTTGGCTATTTTGGTTTGTATCTATGTTTCCAGAATTTAATCTGAGCCAGTGATTCCATAGTTTCAGTGTGTCTGGGGGAGATCACCTAGGGTGGACTAGAGTCTAAAATGGAGGCACTCCTGATCATATCCATTGGTAGAAAAGACAAGGCTGCAGTTTCTCACCAGTGTGCCGGGGTTAGGGGTGGCTACCACTACATTTTTTATCTACATATTAAATCTAGCTTTATCCAACAATAGAGAGAGATTTTTCCCTTACAACACTGTCATTTCCTCTGAATTATAATTCCAAAATGGAGCATAGATTTAGCTCTCTTTACTGTTCTTTTCTTTGAAGTATTCTTATTTTCTTAGATTATAAACTCTGGAGCTTCTTGTTATTTCCCAGGTTTATAGAAATAGGTATTTAGCAAGTGGAGAATAGTTGGGACTGAGGATTGGTACAAATGCACAGATAAATGTGTGTTAGACTGGCCCCCCTGGGCCACCAAAATGTTATGATCTGAGGATTCTGTAATACATGGTTCATCAAAAGTACCTACCACTCCCCAGCTGACCTGAATTGGTGTCTGAAATTCCCTACCTTGCGTCTTACTCTTTGACAAATTCTAGAGAAGTGTTTATACTATTTGGGCAGAAGTCATCTATCATTTTAGTAAGAACTAGCTTTCATAATTATTGTTAAGACAGGGAGACTGGAGCAGGGCAGGGTGGTGCACACTTGTAATCCTAGCACTTGGGAAACTGAGGCAGGAGGACACCACAAATGAGTTTGCAGACAGCCTGGACTACATAGTGAGTTCAAGGCCAGCCTGAACTACAAAGTGAGAACAAAAAGCAAACAACCAAACAACAACAAAAACCCCAACCACAGAGACTGGAAGCTTTAGAAATTGAGGGTTAGGTCAGGAGGGTTGGGTTGTTGAAAGAAAGGTCAAAATCCTGAGGCCTTAGGTGATGAGCAAAGGCCCTTGGACTGGTTGAGTAGGTCCTGAGGCCAGTAAGGAAAGATAAACTACCAAAGATAAGCTTCAGTTTGCCTTAGGTATGGGAGATTCCAGAGGGGTGAAGGTGACTCATTAAGATCAGACCCACTCAGGGTGGTATGGCCTTCACAGCTTCACAGTGAAGGTAACTCCTTCAGGAAAAGGTTTTGTGCTGAATTTTGTTAGTAAAATCTCAGTTCTGAGGGTGGGGACTGACTCTTTCTTGCATATTGTACTCATCTCTCCACCTAACCTAAAGCTCGTGGCTATGTTTTTTTTGGCTCAGGAATGGGGCCAGCAGTGAGGCTCCCCCTGCACCTTCACAGGTGCCCTGGACTTCTGCAGGCCTGGCTTCCCTCAGTGAGACCTCCCTGTTATCTTGGGGAGGGATTCTGAGATGCCTGCCTGCCGAGCTGGTCTTTTACTCTTCCAGTGACTTGAAGAGTGAATGAGGGAACCCACAAGGAAAACTAAAAATCTAGAACAGTTATACAAAGCACTTCAAGGACACATTTCTTCAAAGCATGAAGTTAATGCTGGGTGTGATAGCACATACCTATAATGCCAGCACTCTGTGAGGCTGAGGCAGGAGGATCACAAGTTCAAGCCTAGTCTGTTCAATTGAGAAAGGTCCTGTCTGAAAGCAGAAAATAAAAAGGGCTGGGGTTGTTGTGGCTCAGGGCGGAGGCCCTGGATCTCAACCCCAGTACTGTCTGTGTCCTGAGGGGCTGGGACTTGCTGGTGGTCCCACACACCCACCCTGCTACCTCTCCTCTGAATTTCAGCCTTGTCTTTCTCCCGAGGAGCCCATCCTGTTTCCCTAGGCCTGATGCCTTTGCATCACTGCACAAAAGAGGGGTCACATGAGCCACTCTGCTTTTAATTTAGGTTATTGTTGCTGCTCTCAGTCTATTGAAGTACTTTAATGAATGCTTGCATTGTTCTCATGCCCACAGTCTTTCCAAATGATCAGCACATTATAAAACACAATAATGAGTCTAATTCCCCTCCCCACAATCCACATAGACAACAGCACTGCTAAGTCCTCCAGACGTGGATGGCAGTAGAAAGAGTTTGGAATTTACAGGCAGCAGAGAAAAGCTTGTCCTGCCTCTCCTATTTAGTGCTGGTGATCCTGGGCAAGTTTTCTACTCATTCGTTCAGCTTTTATTTGGAATCTTCTTGTGTTCATCACAGACTTTGTAAAATGGTAACAATACCCACCCAGGGCTGTTTCAGAGGAACTAACAAAACCATGCATGTTCAAGTTAAATTCTATACAAACAGACACTGTTGGTATCAATAAGAAAAAACAAAACCACAATTGGAGGTACGAGCTGGATATCATGGTATGCACCTGTGATCCCACTGCTTTGGGAGGCAGAGGCAGGAAGATTGTACATTTGAGCCCAGCCTGGCCATTTTAGTGACTTAGTGAGACCCTGTCTCAAAAATCACAGAAAGACTGGAGGCGTAGCTCAGGGTGAATGCTCTAGGTTCACTCCCCAGTGCAACTGGGGGTGGGGTGGGGGAAGAAGGCAGGAGATACAATTCAGTGGTACAGCACTTACTTACAATACTACCAAGCTATGGTTCAATTCCTACCATTGTAGAAACACACAAACAAAACTCAGGGGTAGAGGTAAAGGCCCAAAGCATCGCTCTTGCCGTACCACTTACTTGAGAGGCGCCCCTGTTCCAGAGCCAGGCTTTCCTCAGGCCAGACTTCGCCCCGGGAATGATTGTCTTCCCTGCCACCCTCATCCTTGAGGACCAGCCCTTCTGCAAGGTCCTCAGTGAAAGCTTCCTCTTCCATCTAGGCCTTGCCCTCGGGAATTAATTTCTTCCCATCGTGTGCCCCCTCTGCTGCTGCAACATTCCTGTGCTGATCTCTGCTACTAGACTGGGAGCAGTGTTCTGCAGGGGGATGGACACCTTCCTTCCAGAAATCCTGACTCTACTCCCTTGGTCTGTGTGACCTGTTTGTGTCTTCTCTGAGCCTCAGTTTCCTCATTGGTAAAACCTTCCTTGCTGGCGGTTGGGAGAGCACCTACCAGTGTGCCTTGCCACTAGCGGTCGAACTTCCAATGAACGTCTCTGGAGTCAAATGGCCCTGCACTTTGCTGATCTGTCAGGCAGGGGGAGCCAGTCACTTAATCTGTGCAAGTGGCGAATACTGGGATGAACCCTATTGGCGAAAGCCCCCGCCCTCCAGAATCTGGTACATCGCATGTCACCAGGGAAGGTTAACTCAATGGATTCCTCTTCAGAGGCACTGCTTATATTTCAATCCTCTTAACTGGATGCCTTCTCTCCAGTCACACGTGGTCTAGTCCTTGTAAGCTAAGTTGAATAGAAATATTGTAGGCAGTCAGATAGGGCTAAGCCCTCCAAGGAGTCAGTGCAAATAAGTACACAGTGCAACTGTGGGTGGAGGTGCATTCATTGAAGGCCAGGCCTCTAGACAAAAATGAAGTGACTACACCTACATAATTCTCTCAGGGATGAACAATTATGATTGATATTCTAAATAGGCATCAGTCACCTGGGTGGGGGACTAAGGTCTTCTCGACCCATCCCTTCCAGGAAAGGTTCTTGTTCTTTCCATCCACATTTGCTACATGACTTGGGATGTTGGCCTCCATGTAGCCCAGAGTCTTTTGTCCTTCTGCAATGTCAGCTGCTCTGTACACTTGACCCTTAATCATCACGAGCTTTTACAGTGTCCATTCTGCCAGGCTCCCAAGCTGCTAGGTGTCAGATATACAGAGTTCATGTATCCCAAGAGCAAAGAATGAATTAGAAAGAAACAGAGAGAGAGAGAGAGAGAAAGAGAGAGAGAGAGAGAGAGAGAGAGAGAGCGAGCCTGAGAGACAAGAGGGGGCCCAAAAAAATGGGTTGCCATGGAACTCTATTTCACAGAGTAAGTTTCATAGAGCAAAATCACAGGGTGGGTACAATATAGGAAAAACTATGATCAACCAATAAGATTACAAGTTTAGCTGTTTAGATAACATTGATCCAGTGGGAAAGCAGGTCACACAGCAAGTGTATATGAAAAGAACAAGGATCTTTTTGTGAAGAGATGAACCAGGGGGTTCTGGCTATCCACAAGAGTGACAAATATCTCCCGAGTGAGCACAATTTCCAATCCAATACTCATCTCCCAGGGAGGCACGTAGGCCTGGGCCCCCACCTGATGCACCTCTGGTCTCGATGTACCGCGTTTCCACCCTCTGTGTTGACTCCTCCGAAGGCCCTGCCCTGTCTGACCACCTGTAACCTTTCTATTTGCTTTGCTGTCTACACAGCATGACCTGTGCCCTTCCCATGAGGCCTGCTTCCTCTTCTTTACCGCAGTCGGCAGGTGAGGATCCTCCCTGACAACCCCTCCCTCCACTCTGTCTACAGGCCTGTGTCCTCCTGCCAGCCTCTCACCCACTTGGCACCTGGACCTGCTTCCTTGTTTTGGCATCTTGCAGGTTTCTGACTCTTGGACCTCTCCTGTCCCTTCAGGGCACATATGCTGAGTGTGCCTTGGCTGCTGGCTATGAGGCTCTGAGCAGACTGCAGGGTCTCCTGCCCGTGCAGCTCCAGGCTTCGTGCTATGCACCTCCAGGAATATGATGGCAAATGAAATGAAGGAGACCATGGGCGTCTGTGAGGGCAGGGAGGCTGCCAGTTGAGATGAGTTGTCAAAGGAGCATTCTCCCCTTCTATGAAGGCCCACAAAATATCTAGTGATTTTGGTGATTCCTTTCATTGATAAAACCCACAGGTGTTGATGCACACCTGTAATCCTAGCCCTTTGGGAGGCTGAGGCAGGAGTGTCACAAGTTTGAGGCCAGCATGGCCAACTTAGACACTATCTCAAACAATAAAAAGGAGTTGAGAATGTAGCTCAGCAGGAATATTTGTCTAGCATGCATCAAGGTTCAGTACTGAAAAACAAACAAGGTGAAGTGAGTATATACTTACTGATAAATTCAAAACCGTCCTTTGTACTTTTTTCTACTTTGAAACATGTTTTTTTTGTCTTCTTGAGACAGTTTAGGCTGGCCACTAGCTCACTTTGTAACCCAGGCTGGTCTCGAACTCACAACAATTCTCCTGCCTCAGCCTCCTGAGTGCTGGGATTACAGGCATGAGCCACCATGCCCAGCTTACTCTGAAACATTTTTAAAGCTTTTCTATATAGACTGGGTTTCTGGGAGTCACCTGACTGGAAAGAAGGACTTGGAGCTGGGTTCCAGAGCACTTTACCCAGGACAGAGGAGCCTCCATTACCCAGCCCAGAGGACAGTGATGAGTGGAGGGAGATGCCACTCCCAGCTCCCCTGGTCCCCAGCCTAGCTCCACTTTCATGACAGCCTCTTTTACTGTTCCATTCTGCCTCTGGTTCCACATGAACTTGTTGCACTGCAAAAATGAGCCTGTTGAGATGGAAATGTTACTGGAAGCGAGCACTGAGAGCCTGTGTGCCTAAGAAGTGTGTGCTGGCATGCAGTCATCAGTACAGCCAATTCTAGAACATTCTCTCTGAGCTAGAATTATGCTGGGAGCTTGACATACAAGGACTTGAGTGGGGTTCCAGAGCACTTTACCCAGAACAGAGGAGCCTCCATTACACAGCCCAGAGGACAGTGGAGAGCGGAGGGAGATGCCACTCCCAGCTCCCCTGGTCCCCTGCCTGGCTCCTGAGATAGAATCAAAGGATACATTTGCTAGGTGAGTGCTCCCTCATTTTGGGGAGAGATTGCAAGGAAGGTTTAGGAGATTGTCCTTGCTGGACAGGCCAGAGTGCTGAGGCCTGTTACATAGAGGAAGTGACATAACTGCAGAACCAGGTCCCAGTTCTGCATAACTGCAGAAGCTTGGTCAGACTCCAGAGCTTCTGATTCTGAGGACCATCTGCTCTGCCACTTGGAATCCTTCAAATGCTTCTGGATGGCTCCCACTTGGAGGCTATGATTTCACTCCCTGGAATAAGCTGGTGAGACAGAGTGGGGAGAATTAACTGTGGAATGGCACCGGGTTGTGGGCTCTGTGGCTCAGAATGCAGCAGCTGAGCATTTCCCCAGCTTCCACTGCTTGTGGTGGATGCTGGGTGATCACAGTGGATGCTCTGGGTGGCATCCCAGTTCCTCACAATCTGAGAAGGGAGGGGCCAGCCCAGACCAGAGAGCCCAGGGTCTCTCCATCACCTGAAGAGTCCTTCTAGTTGCTTATTTGATTATTTATTTATTTTGCTAGTGATTGAACAGGAGCCTTAAGCATGGTAGGCAAATGCTCAACCACTGAGTGACACCCCTGGGTCCAGTGGGTAGAGCATTGCCTAGAGTGTATGAGGCCCAGATTGTGTATGAGGGGGAAGAAGGTGGTAACACAAACATTAGTAATTAGAATGTCAAGTAGCCAAAAATCTGCTGTCCATTCACTGTAGAGAAACAAACAGAAGAGGGAGCCAAGACGATATCCTATCAGTTAGGGTCCTACCTCACTATTTCTATAGCATTGATGGGATGATATTGTTAAAACTGAAAGTGTTAGTTCACATTTACTCACTTACTTCAAGACAGATAGCTGAGAAGCTGGTGTGTATGTGTGCGTGTATGTGCGTGTGTGCGGTGTTTGGGTTTTTGTTTGAGATAGGTCATTGCTGTGTTGCATGGGCTACCCTTAAACTTGTGACCCTTCTGCCTCAGGCTCCCAAGTACCAGATGTGTACCACCACACAAGCAGCTGTGACTGTAGTAGCTACTTTTCTCTTTTTTCTTCTGAAAGGGTCCAAGCTTTTGTCACTACTCCACAACCCACAACCACTCAGATCCCTTGAGGACTAAGGTAGCAGGAAACAAACCAACAAACAAGTGAAATACACACACAGGTAAATTATTTACCTGGCATTCAGTAGTTTCTCAGTAAATCTCAAGGAAGCAGTCCGTAGTTGTGGTTTAAAAGGTTAAGTGAGGCATTTAACTGTGTTGGAATCTAACTCTGATGTGTCATCTTGCACAGGTCACTCTGTGCCTCAATTTTCACCTTTGTAAACTGGGATTAGTAATAGTTTTAAACTCCCAGAGTTGTCATGAGGATTAAAGGAATGAATCTAGTTTTTGTTCATCTTTTTGAGACAAGGTCTACCTACAGAGTTCAGGTGAGGAGCTGTCAACACCAAAAATAAAGTTTGTGTGTGTGGGGGTAGCTCAGTGGCAGAGCACCCACGGGTTTAACCCCTTTACTGAGAAAAACCACACACTAAAGCAAATGAAGGCAAACCAAAGCAAATCAAAAAACTAGAAGAGAGGTTCTTAACACAAAGAAATGATAATTGTTCCTGCTGATACATATGCTAATTGCCCTGATTTGATCCTCACACATTGCACGTTTTGAAATGTCACGCGGTTCTCCTTAAATAGTACACTTATTATACATCAATAAAAGCCTAATTAACAAACTCAGAGTGAACTGGGGTTCACTTTTTAGAACAGGCTGAAGGATCTGATCTAAAAAGGAGACTGAGGTTAAGGGACTGTGGGATATTCACAATCTTCTCTAGGGAATCTCGTCTGAAGTTCCCATATAGTTCCTTACAAGGTAAAGATCTTTGACATGTTCTGCTCAGGTCTTTTAAATTTTTTATTACCCACTCTGGACTTGTCCCGCTTTCAGTGAGCCAGATCTTGAGTTATGAAACTGTCCTCGGCATCTGGCATCTTCCCTTTCTCCTCCGAAGCCCTCTACTCGCCTACGTGGTCGTCACCCGCCTGCCCTTTTCATGGGTCCCGCGTCCCATGCGCAATGCATCCACTTCCCCATCCCGAGGACCAGCCCAGTAAACTCAAAGGGCACGCAGGTGCGTCCTCCTGGCCAGGACGAGTTGCAGACCCGAGCCGTGACTCTGCAGAGCGTAATTAGGGCGTCGGAACGCGCGCAGCGGCGGATCCGGATCTCCCTGGTAGGCAGCGTCTCACCAGAAGGTGGCACGCTAACCTCAAGGCCTGTGAGGTTCCCGGGCAGAAACTTGAACAGGATGTTGGTGCTGTTGCTGGAGAGGAGCACAGCCCAGTCTTTCCGTTCCGAGCTGTTGGATTCAGCAGAAAAGTGGAGAGAAGGGAGCGGACTCCCTGCTGCAGTGACTCAGTATCAGTCATCGCGGGCTTCATTCAGGAAGGCGTCGGGAGAGGGTGAGTACTGGGCACAGCATGGGAAGGAGAGCCTTTTTTTTAAAGGCATTGTCCGTGGCTTTCCTACCCCACGGGAGAGACATTTATAGAAAGGAGCTGCCTAAACAGAAGGAAGCCGCGAAGGAAAGAAGCCTGGGAAGCCGGCGCCACCGAGTCCGCGCTCTGCAGCGGAAGGAGCGTAGATTCCTTGCCGCCAGACGGCGCTGTGTGGCTTTCTCTCGGCGTCCGGCCCTAGTCACTAGAGGCGGCCGCCGCAGTGGCCTCTCTACCCCGTCGGCGCAGGCTCTGTGGTTCCGGGCGGAAGTGAGGCGCAGAGCGGAACGGCCTCTGGTGACATTTTCTTGGGGCGGCGCGGACGACTGAAGGGAATTGGTGGCGGAGGCTGTGGAGGCGGCGAGGTTTACTTTGGCCCCGGCTGGGGCTGTGACCGCGACCTCTGCTCGCCACAGCGGCTTGTGCCAAGGAGAAGAAAGCGACGGTGGCCGTCGCGTTCCGAGTCACTGCGGTCGGGTTTGGTGCGTGCCCCGACGGGGCACGCGCGGAACGGGCGAGAAGCTACGGAGCGGCCGCGGCTCGCAGGTGAGGCGGGAAGGGGCTCAGGGCCGCGGCCTGGCTGCAGGTGGAGCCGCGGGGCCCGGACTGCGTCCTAGCAGGAGTCTGGCGAGGCAGAGCATGCGGGCCGCGGTTGAAGGCTCTGCGGACCCCGGGCAAGGAATCGAGGCGGGCCCGCCGCGGGTGCGCCGGTTTCGTTCCAGAAGTTGGCGGGAGGCGCGGCCCGCGAGGGGCCGAACAGCCCGACCCGAGTGCTGGCTCACCCGCCCTGCCGCCCGCCCGCCGCTGGTGACCTCGCGTCCTCCGGGCCTCTGGGGCTGAGGGTGGGCTGGAGGGACTGCAGCCGTCAGGCCTCGCAGGGAAACGGCTCCGCTGCCCTGGAGTTTTCTTCGCATAACTTTTGTCTCCTGGCCGACGAGGAAAGCAGAGGCGGCGGCTCCGCCAGCTCGGGGAGCTGGGGTCTGGCTCAGATTTGCCGTTGCCGTGGGAGCCCAGCGGCCTCCCCAGCGCCGCGCTGCTGTGGCCTTGAAGGAACAAGAAAGGACTTTTCTTAGTCTTGATGCTGCCAGCCTCCTGGCGCTGGTACTACCGTAGGGTCCGCAGACGCCTTGAATCAATGAGAGAGACGTATCAGTTTCCAAAATCGACTTCTTTCGGGGAGTTTGTCAACTTTCATTAAAAGCTGGCGAGGATGTCAAACTGACAATTCCTGGTTTGGAGACTCGCCTACCCTGATTTCCAAGTTCCCTTCCCTAGTAGTGTTTATTTTTCGTAGCAGTGATCTCAGTGTATAGTCTATTTATGCAGCAGCTCCTATCGGAACCGTATGTCTTTAGTTTTTACTTATAATTAATCACGTGTTTAGTTTCTCTGTACTGGGTCTTAAACCAAGAATGTCATTTAGGCAAGCCTACACGTCACAGTCCTCTTCTTTTAAATTCTTACTTTTAAATTGCCCCATCACGAAATAATAGATCCTCACAAATTGAAGAAAAGAACGTCGGTTCAAATCTTTTCACCGCTTGAGCAGTTTATGCTTAAATGTGCTTTTTGTGTTTTGCCTGAGCTTTTGCTTTCTCAATCCTCCCACCGATTTGGATGCAGATCCCACTGATGATGCTTTATCAAGGTTAGGCCTCTCAATTACAAATGCATCTGGCAATTTTGCTTAGGCTGCTGCAGTGTAGTATCGTTGGGCACATGGTAACAGTTTGAATCACTCCCTTTTTTTCTCTTGGGATATTTAAAGGATGGAGGCTATTAACTTTGTAATGTACTTTTGCTGATCCTGGAAATCTGGCTTTCTCCACTAATCAGAGCATAGCTTTTCTTGGTTTAACGAGCATATTTAGAAACCTACAATTATAGTTACCTGATATCTTATGATTGCTTTTATTTTTAAAGTAGAACATACAGTATTTTTGGTGAATCGTATGTCCATATGTACAGTTGAATGTACTATAGAGTAGGTGCTCAGTAAATGTGCAGTTATGAATTAATTTTGAATTCAAGAATTAACATTGCAGTTAATAGTATTAACTGCAGTGACTTTTACCCAATTTTAAGAAGAACTTGCATGAATCTCAAGCTGTTCCATTAAATGAGAGCTTTCTTGTTTAAACTTCTAAATCAAGTCCATTTTAGTATGCTTCTCAGTAACCTTGTGTTATTTAGCTTTTCGAGACTGGATCTTGCTATGTAGCCTAGGTTGGAATCCAACTAGAGGTCCTTCTGCCTTAGCCTCCCCAGTGCTGGATTAGACCTGTATCACCACACCCTATTTAACACTGTATTCTTAAAACTTCAAAACCACATGTTTTTCATAATGTTACACTATTATAGATGTAAATATAAAAATAGATGTATAAAGTCTGAAAGGTGATGAAAAACTTCAAGGTAGTTATACCCAAAGCACCAGTTAATCAGATTTCTTAACAGGAATTTTTTTTTTCCTGAATAGTCTTTTTAAATTTTTTTTCCCCTTGAGACCGGGTCTTGCTGTGTAGTTAAGGCTGGCCTTGCGCTTGTGGCAATCCTGTTGCCTACTGTTTGCTGGGACTACAGTCTTGGGCCTCCCTGCCTGGCCTAAATAGTCTTTATTCATTTGTTTTTATTTTTGGAGACAGGGTCTCTCTATTTAGTTCAGTCAGGCTTTGAACTCATTTGTAGCCCAGACTGGCCTTGAACTCAGGTAATCCTCTTGTCATGGCCTCCTGAGTACAGGCCTTTAGGTATAAGCCACCATACCCTGCTCTGAACTAGTTCATGGGAAATGTGATGGAATGGATTTTGGAGTTGGAGACATTGTCCGTTGTTAGCTTCATATTAACTTCACAGTATAGTTGTTATGTTACTCACTAATTCATTTTGTTTCATTTTAGTTTTTGGTGATGGGGATTGAACCCGGAGAGCCATGAGTTATATATCCAGCTCTTTTATTTTGCACCAGCTTGTCACTGGTTTGCTAAGGCTAGCTTCAAATTTGTAATTCTCCTGCCTCAACCTCCTGTGAAGCTTGGTGTATATTATCACGAATGCGTATCACAATGCATGGCTCATAGTTTTTATTTCTGAAGGTGGGATTTCAGTTGTCCAAGCTGGCCATGAATTTGCCTAGGTATCTGGGATTACCAGTGTATGCCATTACACCTGGCATTTTTTTTTTTTTTAACTTTTAATGTTATATTGACATTGGTACTTTTTTTTGTGGTACTGGTGATAGAATGCTGGGCAGATGCCCAAGTGCTCTACTATTGAACTACATCCCCAGTCGGACACTGGTATTTTAAATCTCTTTGCTGTGTATATGTGATTAGTAACTTCTGTGAGCTTATGTATTAATTCATTATTCAGGGTGTTATTTTGTTGGGATATCCAGTGTTAAGGTTTTGTTCTGACATGTACAAGAACTTTATTATTGTTATTATTTTATTTTTGTGGTGCTAGGGATTGAATTGAGGGCCTTACTCATGTGAGAAAAGCTAGCCGCCAACTTGATTTATAGGCAGTTTGAGTACTTTTTTTCTTTGTGTTTCTTTTTGAAGTTCAGTGTTGGTATATACTATAGTCCTAAACCTTCTATTTGGTGATTTGGGTTAGTTATCTTAGACATTCCTCCTTTTCCTGCCTGTAACTAGAGCTAGGAAAATAATGTGTGTTGTGTTTACTGAATTGACAATGCTTAGGAACACCTGTAAAAGTTTAAAAATGTATTGTTAAATGTATTTTTTAAAGCATACTTGTTTTAGTTTTCAGTTAAGTTGTCCAGGCATGTATCACCAATGCCTGGCTAAGATTTGTGGTTTTAACTTAGTGTTTGGTGTTTTCTGTTCTTTTCATGTCTTTATTCAAAATAAAAACCTGTATTCCTCTTTGTTCAGCTTTGTCACTTAATAGGAAGATGGTATAAATCCAAAGTTATTTGGTTTATTTATTTTTGTCTTTTTGAGACAGGGTCTCACTATGCAGTTCAGGCCTTGAACTCATTTTGTAGCCCAGGCTGGCCTCAACTCACAATACTCCAGCCTCAGCTTGGATTATAGGTGTGCGCCATCATGCCCAGCTATTAGGTTTATTTAGTATTAAAATCTGTTTTTTTTTTTTTTCCTTTCTTCCAAGTATTTTCTAGTTAAGTGAAGACTAATCCAAGGTGGAAATCTATCATCGTGTCTTACTTTGTGTGTTTGTGGTGGGTATTTATGCCTAGTTAAATTAAAAACCAATTTACTGAGTGCTTAAGTGGCAGGTGAGGAAGGGCATGTAGATAGTTTTCTGCCCAAGGAACTCAATCTAGTGAACCAGATGATTTCTAAATTTCATTCCTGTTCTCAAAAGTTGGGGAGAAAGTATACAACAGGGGGAAAGGGATTGTAACAAAACAGTTGTATAGAGATTAGCTTTTCCTTTGTGATACTGGGAATTGAACTCAGACTCATGTGTGCTAGGCAAGCACTTACCACTGAGCTACTTCTCTAGCCCTTTTTATTCTGCTTTATTTATCTTTTTCTTTTGTTCGAGAGTCACGCTTTGTGTAGTTCAGACTGTCCTTGAACTCACTGTGTAGCCTAACCTGGCCTCAAACTTGCAACCATCCTCCTACCTCAGCCTCCCAAGTGCTGGGATTATAATCGTGAGCCACCACACCCAGCCCAAGAAATTGTTTTTATCAGCACAGTCAACATTGGAGAAGACAAGCTATTGACCAAAAGGATCAGAAGTTATTTTTTTACTGAGCTGTTTGGTTTTTTAAAAAAATAACTTTTATAATATCTAAGCATTTAGTTAGATGCCTTTTAATTAAAGAAAGGTGTTGCTGGCAACAGAAAATGGGTATGTACTAAAACTCTAGAAAACGGGACTGTTACTTTTTTTTCATTTTTAAAATTTTTTCATATTGTAAAAAATTTTTGTTGCTTTTTGTATTAAACAGAAAATCCTATGTGGTTAAGATTTCTTTCTTTTTTGGGTTAAGATTTCTAAACAGCATCCTAATTTTAACCTCACATAGACACATACTCCTTGTATTTTTTTTTTTTTTCTTTTAGACAAGTTCTTATATTTTTAGGATAGCCTTGAACTCACTGTATATCCCAGGATAGTCTGGAATTTGGGCAATTCTCCTGCCTTAGCCTCCTGAGTGTTTCAATTACAGAGGTGTACCACCCCATCTGGTTTAGAAGCATATTCTGTTTTTGTTTGTTTGTTTTTGAGACAAGGTCTCTCTGTGTAGTTCAGGCTGGCCTTAAACTCACTATGTAGCCCAGGGTGGTCTTAGACCCAAAGGATCCTCCTCCCTTAGCCTTCCAAGGGTGGGAATTATGGGTCTGTACTAGTGCACCCAACTCAGATTTCTTTTTCTCAGCACATTATTTACTAAGACACTGAAGAGTTTTCCCAGTCTGAATTTACTAGTTATATTCCTGTGATTGCGATTAAATTCAGAAAGTCCCTGTATTTCATCTTACGTTTAGAGATTTGATCAGATTCAGTTTCTGTAATATATTTTCTCAGGTTTTCTTTTTGGGGGAGAGGAATAAACTATTTATTTACTTTTGTCTTTTGAGACAGGGTTTCTCTGTGCAGTTCGGGCGGGCCTTGAGCTCACTTTGTAGCCCAGGCTGGTCTTGAACTCACAACGATCCTCCTGCTTCAGCCTCTGAGTGCTAGGATTACAGGCATGAGCCACCACACCTGGCAGGAAGAAACTTTATAGGTAATGCTGAATGTTTGTATCAGGAAGTATGCAATGTTTAGTTTTGTGTGTGTGTGTGTGTGTGTGTAAGATATTAGAAGTGGTTGATTACCACCCAACTCTGCATTAATTACTCATAATCCCTCACTTTGAATGTCTCCCATCATTCCAAATTTGAGTCTTTTGTACTGTATCTTGTTTGTAGCCACTGGGAGAAAAGGCCAATTTACACTCTTGTGTTCTGTAGGTGTTTTTATTTCAGTCTTGGTCTTTGTTTCCTGCACAGCCCACATTATCCATACTGTATCTTTTCTGGAAAACTAATCCCAAATCCTGACAATAAATTGAAGTCCTCAAAAACAGTTGTTTTGAGGTATTGACACTTTTGTGTACTGTTGTCATTTAAGTACATTACTGATACATAAAAACCTTGGAAAATAGGGTCTTTCTCCCCATTTCAAAAGATTCAAAAAACCTCAGGGTTAGAGATGTAATGCTGGGCTGAGGATTTAGCTCAGCCGCATAAGCACATGCATCTGCCTGGCAAGTGTGAGTTCAATCCCCCGTACCAAAAAGAAGATGCAATGGCATCTGTTCCTAGAACTGAATTTCTGAGGGAAGGGGACTTTATTATGATTCTTAGTAAAATAATGGCTTTTTACTTTATTTTTATGTTGTGTTATTTAAGATACTTAATTCTATAGTTGATTTTTGTTTTTGTGGTGGTGGTGCTGTGGGTTGTACCTAGGACTACACTGAACTGTGTCCTCAGCTGGACTGATTGATTGGTTGTTTTTTTTTTTTTTTTTGAGAGAGAGGCTCTCTCTGTGGTTTAGAGTGGCCTTTTACTCACAGGAACCTCCTGCCTCATTCTGCAAGCACCACTATTCCCACTCCTCCTTTTATTATGTGGAGATAGGATCTCCTAAAGTCACTTAGTTGCACAGGCTGAGCTTGAACTTGAACTTGTCATTCTCCTCAGCCTCTTATTAGAGAGCTGGGGTTACAGGAATGCCCCACCACATATGGCTTTTTAAAATTTTTTTTTATGGTACTGGGGATCGAACTCACAACTGTGCACTTGCAAGGCAGGCGCTTATAAATCCCCAGCCCCCCCCCTTTTTTTTTGCAACAGGTCTTTTTTTTTTTTTTTTGGTGGTGCTGGGGATTGAACTTATGACCTTGCGCTTGCCAGGCAGGCGCTTATGCCACTGAGCTAAATCCCTGGCCCTGTTGCAACAGGTCTTGATATGTTCCAAGCCAGCCTTGAATGCCTCAGCCTTCAGAGTGCTGTGATTTTGTCTTTAAGCATAAATACACAGTTGTTGTATATACAGTATCCTAAATGTCTAGTCTAGGCTTTTGGCAATTGTGTTAGTTTTTTTTTTTTTCTTCCCCTTTTAAATGAGGCAGGGTCTTGCTGTGTACCTCAGGCTGGTGTGTTGAACTCATAGTAATCCTGCCTCAGGCTTTCTGAGTGCTGGGATTATAGGTTTATGCCATCATGCTGGCTCAGTTGTGTTAGTTTTGTTTTATACTTTATGTAGAAAAATCAAAGAGAAATTACTCTGTGAAAAGCCATGTTGATTCAATGTAATGGAATATATTTATTTATAAGTGAATTGTACTTTTTTTGGTGATACTGGGTATTGAACCCAGAAGCTTATGTATGCTTGCTTGGCAACTAGTACTGAGCTATATCTCTAACTCTTATTTATTTACTTATTATTAACTTTTTTTGAGACAGAATATTGCTATGTAGGTGACTGAACTTGAATTCACTATGACATAGTCCAGGCTGGCCTCAAACTTTTTCTTTGTGTGTGTGTGTGTGTGTGTGTGTGAGTGAGTGTGGCAACGGGGATTGAACCTTGTGCATGCAAGACAAGAACTCTATCACTGAGCCACATCCCCAAAACCCCCATCTTTTTTGCCTCAAACATTTTGAGCCTTCTGCCTCAGCCTCTTGAGTGCTAAGATTACAATTGTGAGCTATCACACCCAGCATATTGTCTGTTCATTGGTCTTTCTTTCAGAGTTCTGAGGGTCAAACTCAGGACTTTCTTCCTGAGCTACATTCCCAGCCAGCTTTTTAAATAAATTCATTTGCTTTTTTGAGACAGGATCTCACTATGTAGTTTAGGCTTGCCTTGAACTCTTTATATAACCCAAGCTGGTCTTGAATTTATAGTGATCCTCCTGCTTGAGCCTCCTGAGTGCTGGGTTTACAGGTGTGCACTGCTACGCCTGACCGTATTTAATTGAGACTTGTGTCTTGCTAAATTGTTAAGTAGCCCAGGTTGGGCTTGAATGTTTGATCCTTTTGCCTCAGCCTCCCAGAGTGATGAGATTACAGGTATAGAACACTATATCAGGCTTTTTTTTTTTTTTTGAGTCTTTCTGTGTTGCCCAGGCTGGTTTCAGACCTTGTAACCCTCATGTCTCATCCTTGCCAGTAGCTTGGATTACAGATGTGCTGGCACACTTGGCTCCATCTTGGTAATTTTAAAAAATAGATTCAGTCCATCATTATAGTAGATTTTAAACATTCATTTTGTATTATTAGGAACTGTGGGTAAACTTAAGGTGATTAATATGATTCTTGTTTTCATGGAAGATTATAGTATAATGAAGTTTAGGAGATGAGTAAAAACGTTTATATAAAAACTTGTTTTTTAAAAATTGCTTTTCTTATAATGCATTTTTCACTTCCCTTCTCTTTCAAATATAAAGTGAACTTAATCTTTTGTGTTTAAATTTCCCCATCCATGGAGTTTGTGTTGCATTTTGTTTATATATATGTGTATTTTTAATTGTTCAAGCTGTTATTTGAGTTCAGTGATCCAAGACAGATTTCAGATCTTGTTGAAAGCAATCCTGCCCATATTTAGTCCTCAAAAGCTGTGATTGCTCCTCCACTATATGTGTATATATATCTATAATATATATATATCTCCAAGTTTATATATATATGTATATATATATATATATATATATATCCAAGTTTATCATTTTAAATTACAGATTGTATTTATGTTCTTGACTGGCTTGTAGTTTAGAGGCAAAACATGTGTCTAGTATGAGGAAGGCCCTCAGTTTGATACTTAGCACAACCAGAAAAGGTACCTTTGTGAAAGGGAGGGAAGAGAGGGAAGGAAGAAGGAAGGAAAAAAGTCCATGTTATGGTTTGTATCTGGATGTTCCCCACAGTCTCATGGGGTGGGTAATGGGGTTTTCTGAATCTAGTTTGTGATTGGTTCGTTGTCTGTTGGTGGGATTAGTGATGTGAGTGCTATGTTTGCCCTAGGGCAGGTAGCCTCCATACAGTATAAGGGAGGAAAAAGGCTTGTTCTGTCCTTTTTGCTTTTGTTGCTTTTGCTGTTTTCAGCCACCTTGAACTGTTGTCCCTCTGCCATGGCACCCTGCTTTTGCTGATTACAGACTGAAACCTCTATGAAGTGTGAGCTAAATAAATCATTCCTCCTTTAACTTTGGGTGTCAGGTATTTTGTTTCAGCAATGAGAAAACTAATAGGGTCTGTATCCCACTAGAACTAGTTCAGAAGACCTCCTGGCTAGCCATCTGCTTAATGCTTCTAATACACTCCTCTAGTTTTTTCATATTTGTCTCCTCATCCCGAGGTTTAACCTCTAGCAAGAAGGAAGATTTGGCAGCAAGTACAATCATTGTGCAAGGCGTTCTCGCCTTAGTCCCTTGTTTACTTGCCGTCCTCAGGTTCAAAGAGATCATGTCATCATCATTACTATCTGTTAGCTCCAACTCCTTTGTGTCTGTCACACTGGCAGGGCCCTACTTGCCCAAAGCTTTCTTCACTCCTGGCAGGCTGGCCTTTACCTTTTCATGAGACTTGATGTGATTATACCAACAAAAGGGCATGACACAGCTTGGCAGGTGGTAGCCCAGAGATTGCTTCAAATACTGCCACATCTGCTTGTCAGCAGCATATACTTCTCCATGTAACTCTTGTCATTCAGGGAACTGCTGAGCATCTGGAAGCCAGCAGGGCTTTTCAGGTTTCTGAAACCTCTGGCATTGGCTGTATCTGAGAACAAAGAGAATATAAGAGGTCAGTGTTCAGTGCTAAGGAAAAAAAAGTACATTTCTTTGTTTTTGTTCTTTTGAACAAAACAGGGTCTTACTATGTAGCTTCAGGCAGGTCTTGAATTCACTACGTAGCCATCCTGGGTTCCAATTGGTAATCCAGCCTTAGTCTCCCTAGCTCTGGGTTTATAGGTATGTGCCACCATACCTGACTAAAGAGTCTATGTGTGTGCATGTTTTATTTTTTTGAGACAGGGTCTCACTGTGTAGTTTCAGGCTGGCCTTCAGCTCACTGTGTAGTCCAAGGTAGCCTTGATCCTCCTATCTTACCCTCCCAAGGGCTGGGGCTATAGGTGTATACCACCAGACCTGGTAAGGTATATTTTTTTGTTTGCTTTAAAAATCACTCTCTTATAGCAGTGTATTTATGTGTCAGTTAGAAGTATCAGTTAGTAATTGTTACATGCTAATTTTCATGAATAGTTACTAGTGTTATCATTCTCCACACCATTAAGATTTTCACAGTAGTGTATTGTAATTGCCATGTTTTCTAACATTGAAATAACTGAAATCTTTTTGTGACTATAGCCAAAGGCATCAGGCACACAGTGCTGCTTGGAGGTCTTACTTCATTCTAGTTTATCTGCATGCATGTAGTTTGTCTGTTGTTTTCATTTGCCATGTTCTCAGTCCCTTGTTCTTATTTATGTTTAAAAAAACCTAGTAAAACTTCAAAACCTCTTAACTTGGATATTTTAAGTGTCTAGTTGTAAAGTAGGGAAAGTTCAGCTAGGCCAAAGTAGCAAAGAAAGTGATTTTAAAGACCCACAGCTGGGTAGTTTATATCAAATTTTAAGGTTTTTGTTGATTTCACCATGTCGCTTCAGACTGCCTGCAGTCCTGGTTCTTTGGCTTCCCACGTGTTGGAATTGCAGGTGTGTACCACTATGCCTGGCTCTTTTTTTTTTGGAGGCAGGGTCTCAGTTGTTGGGTACAGTACCCCACACTTGTAATCCTAGCTATTTGGGAGGCTGAGGCAGGAGAATCCCAAGTTTGAGACCAGCCTGGGAAATTTTGCAAGACTTCTCAAAATAAAAAAAAAAATAAGGAGGACTGGGAATGTAGTCTACCTCCTTCCTGAGTTCAGCCTCTAGGACCACACATACAAGAGACAAAATCCCTGCTTACTTCTGTATTTTATGAAATGGATAGCAAACTAAACACAAATAATTTTAGGTACTTAAAAAAAATGGGATAATGGAGTGTGACTATTATGGCTTATATCTAGAGGTTCCCAAGAGCCTCAAAAGCTCATCGACTGACTTAATGGAAGATAGTTGCATTATGGGAGTTGTTAGGAGGTAAGTCTAGTTGGAGAGGCAGGTCACTGGGGTGAGGGTATGGTCTGGAAGGGTCTGTGGCAGTGATAGTGAACCTTTTAGAGACCAAGAGCTTAAACTGCAATTCCAAACCTACTTATTTATCAAAAATACTGACACTGGAATTAAACCTGAATGTTGAGGTTTTAATTTATATAAAAAAAGCTAATACATGAACATCTTTTTTTTAAAAAATTTTTTATTTAAAGAGAAACAAAAGCATGTAAAGGGTAGAGATAATACAGAATTTCAAAAAAAAGATAATAAGAAATCACTAGTTGATAAATTACATATTGTCCTCTTAGAAATAGTTGTTCAAGTTACAAAATTAAAGCATACAAAGTAGATATTCAAACAGTGAGAGTGTAAACAGCTACGCGTGCATAAAACTCGACATGTATTTCTACCCTTTATGTATTAGAGGGAAAAACAAAACTTAGCAAGACAAAACAAAACAAATTCCTATAAAAACATGAAACCAAGAAGTCGTATAAAACCACAGTACAAGGTAATCTTCAATGATTGCTGTGTTGTTTCTTGTTATCTTCAATAGAATTGTCTATATCATCAGGCATAAATGAATATAGAAGTATAATTGAATATAGCAGTACATAACAATATTAGTAAAAATAAAACATTGTAGACAGTATAAAACTTCAAAGGCAGGTAATAATCAAACCAGAGTGGATATTCTAGTGGATCTTGTCATCTTAAGTGCAGGTGCCTATACTCTCAGATTTGACACTGTCAATCATAACAGCTTTGAATAAAGTCTATCAATATAAAACAGTGATCTAACCAGATTCAATTACGATCAGTCATTGTAAAACAGTGTAGGTTTTACAGAGCTTTCGATTAAGTTAATAGGAAATTAAGGATGATTACTGTACTATATCCTGTTATTTTCGGGATAACTGTCTGTGCCCTCAAATCTAGTACAGGTAGGATGACTGGAAGAGAGTATAATACATCTAAGCAGAGTAGTGTGAGTAATGTGTGTTTTAAATCCTGGTGCACTATTAACAATATAGCATATCGAGGCCATCTATGTTAGAGTTTCTAGTTATCCTTCTCTGCCTCACTTCTGCTATACTATTTTTCTGCCTTTGTCTAATTTTCTCCTTCATTCTACTGCCTGCCCCACTCATTGAGGCCTTTCTGCCACTGTTCCTAAAAATCCTGGTATTTTTTCTTTCTCTCTCTAGAATGTCCTTCAGTATTCTCTGTAGGGTTGGATTGGTGGTCACAAAGTCCCCCAGTTCCTCTTTGTCATGGAAGCATCTTGTTTCTCCATTAATTTCTAATGACAGTTTTGCAGGGTACATCAATCTGGGCTGGAGGTTATTTTCTTTCAGGGCTTGGAATAATTCGCTCCAAGCTCTTCTTGATCTGATGGTCTGTGTGGAGAAGTCAGCTGTGATTCTGATGGGCTTACCTTTATAGGTAATCTGTTTCTTTTCTCTGATGGCTTTTAATATTCTGTTTTTATATTAAATTTCTGGTATCTTGATTATTATATGTCTGGGTGTAGATCTATTTTGGTTGTAGGTGGCTGGAGTTCTGTATGTCTCACATAACTGAATGTCATTTTCTTTTCCCATACTTGGGAAGTTTTCTTTAATTATTTCTGTGAATAGCCTTTGTAATTCGCCTGTATGTATTCCTGCTTCTTTGTTCACATTTCTTATTCTTAAATTGTAGATTGTCTTGTCATCTTTTAGCCTTTGTATTGTTACTGCCTGTTTCCTTGTTATTTTTAAGAGATCTTTCCTTTCATGATCACACATTGCAAACTTGTCTTCAAGTTTTGATAGTCCATCCTTAGTTTCTTTTAAGGCGTTTTGCCAGCTTTCAATGGAGTTTTTAATTTCCTGGTAGTCTCTTTGAATCTGCTTCATGTATTCTATATTTTCTTTATATTCTTTATCGAATGTTTCTCTCCTTTTTTTGTGTTCCTCCCTTCTTCCATCTGTATCATCCTGAGAGATGCTTCCTGAGAGCATCTGTTTTATTACTCTACTCATATCTTGCTTTACCTGATTTAATGTTTCAGTTTTGAGCTGATCTACAAGGTCCTGAAGATATCTCTTAATGTCCATTGAAGTCATGTCTGATGTTGTGTGTTTGCTGTCCTCAGTCTCCCTTGTTTTTCCCTCTCCTGGATCAGTGCTCTCAGGGTTCTGGGCTGGGGTCCTCCTCCTGCCTCTCTCTCCTGTCATGGCCCTGGCTTCCTCCACACAGGTTACAGTGCAGGTCCCAGCCCCCTTTACTGTCAGCCATGGTTCCTTCTAAGCACGCTGGCGAGGGAACTCCTCCCTCTCCTGCCTGCTCTTGTCACTGAGGTGTAAGCAGTGGCTGTGTATGCCTGCCCCTCCCAGCGGGGCCAGCCAAACTTCAGGGGCGATCACTTGGTTAGTGCGTGCTAACCACTAACCAAATAGTGCAGGGAATCGATTTGGGACGGCTCATTGGGTCCTGGCCAGGGGCATGGCCCAGTCCAAGCAAATCCCACGAATCTGCCCTGGGGAGGAAGGTACCAACTGAAGTCACTGTCGCTCCCAGTTCAGGCTCCTCTTGCCCGATTCCAACATGTTGCCCATTTGGTCAAGCCCTTCTCATGTTGGGGGGTCTCATTCCCAGCACTGACTGTGGATTAATGAAGGTCCCTTTGCTGGCTCTGCTGTCTGTTGGGCTCACCAGTCCCTGACTTCAGCGCTGATGTGCTTCCTGTAAGTGGTGGCGGGAACGAGTTTGGGTGGCTCTGCCTGCCAGTGCGGATTCAAGCTGGCGCAAATTCAGGCCAGCGCAAACTTGGCGGGTCTCCGCGAAAATGCTGAGTGCTGTAATTTTTAGCTGTTTCAGTTGTAGTCCTGACACATTTGATGATCTCTTTTACGTTTTAATTTCTTCCTGTGTCAAGACGATCCATCTCCCTCTGTCTGGGTCTCTCCAGGGTGTTTTATTCTGGCACATGAGTTGTTTCTCCCAGGAGGCTTTGTATTTTGTTGCTCACTGATCAGCCATCTTGACTTCTCTCTCTAGAACATCTTTGTTTTTAAAGAAAAATACAATAACAGAACTTTTAGTGATACAGACAGTTTTTGTATTGAAAGGTAAAAGTTTGCATTTGGTGCTGTTACTCAATGCATGGCTGCTGGGGTGATGATGGGGCAACTGGACCTGTGTGCTCACAGAGAGGACCTTGTGTGCTTACCACAGCACTTGTGCCATAGGTTTGCCACCCCTGGTCTGTGTCCTTCCCTTGTTCTTCCTCCTTTGACTGCTCTTTCTGCTTCCTGGCTGCCATAACATGAGCAGCTATCCTGCTGCTCCTTCCTTGTAGCCACTGGACTATAGACTGAAACCAAAATAAACCTCTCTTCTTTAGAATTGCAGGTGTCAGATATTGTGTCCCAGCAGTGAAAAAGGTTGCTAATGACTGAGAGGGAAAGCCTTTTGCTATAGTCTGCATGGTTGTCTCTTCCAAATTTATATGTTGAAATTCTGATCCTCAAGGGGATGTAATCACCTTTGTGAGATGATGTATCAGTCTGGGTTTACTAGAGAAACAGATACAACACAAGATATACAAATGTGTAAGAGATTACAAGATTGAAAAAAGAAAGAAATTACAAGATTGGCTTATAATGATCAGCCACAGAGTTGAATGAAGAAGAATGCAGAGGGTGTGTGCATGCTGAAGGCTGAAGGGTACACCCCAAGGTCTTTATTAGCTTATTGCAGTGTTCCATGCAAATCTGCATCAGGAGGCCGATGGGTGTGGCAGAACACTGAAGAGTCTACGCAGAAGGCTGGAGTCCCAGGCAGAAGCAGAACAGTCTTCTCTGGAAGCCAGGAAAGGATGTCTAAGCTGAAGGTGAAGATTGGAGCTCCTCTGAACCAGCAATTAGTCCCTTCTCATTTGCCTTTTATTGCATGCAGGCTACTCCCCCTCTGGTGGATGTAGCACTCACACCATCTTTCTGGTCTTGCTTAGTTTGAGGATGTTAGAAAGTAAGGACTCTGGCTCCCTGCTGAATCACTAAAACTGACCTTCACAAGTTGACACAATGTATCAACCATTATAGGTGATTAGATCATGAGGGTTCTGCTTGAATGAACTAGCTTGGTGCCTTTGTAAAAGAGCCAAAAAGAGATTCTGTGCCCCTTTTACTGTCTGAGGAAATGATTAACCAGTAAGCTGACTCTCACTTGACTTCCAGGTCTACTGGAGGCCATCATCTTAGACTATCTGGCTTCCAGAACTGTAAGAAATAAATTTCTGTTGTTCAAGCCACCAAGTTGTTGATACTTTAACATAGCTGTCTAAACAGATTAGATTAAGATAGCTTTTTGAGCATGAATTTGAGCCAGGCATGGTGGCGTACTCCCTTCTATCCTTAGCACTCACAAGGCTGAGGCAGGACAATCCTGAGTTTGAGGACACCTGGCCTAGTAGGATGTTTAAGGCTGGCCTAGAATACATAGTGAGGGAAAAAATAATTCATTTGAGTTGAGACTGGAAGTATAACAAGAAAGCAAGCAAACCAGGCCCACATAGTGGTATATGCCTGTAATCCCAGAAGGCTGAGGCAGGAGGATTGCTGTGAGTTCAAGGCCAGTTTAAACTACATGAGGCCTTGTCTCAAAAAAACAAAAACAATGACAAAAGAAACCAGCCATCCAGCATGGTGGCACATATCTGTAATACCAGCAATCTGGGAGGCTGAGGCAGGAGGATCACAAATTCCAGGCCAGCCTAGCAATTTAGTGACATAGACCCTGTATCAAAGTTAAAAAAACAAACAAAATCAACTGAGGGCCAGTGTGAAGATCCTGGTTTCAGTCCCCAGTAAAGGGTGGGTGGGGGGCCAGTTTCACAAAGAGCTGGGTGAGAACTTTTCTGGCTGCAGAAATAGCACAGTATAAAACCTCCTGAGTCAGAAAAACTGTTGGTATGTTGAATGATTTGGAGTCCCCAGGGGGAAATGATGTTGAAAATGAGATTTGAACAATATATACTTTGTAAACCTTTTTCAAAATTCAAATTTCATTGTAATTGGAAATATATATTGGGAAACTAAGCACAAAGCAGTTTTGTTTACTTTCTTAGTGTATAGTGTAGATATGCTTGATTTATATTTGGAGGCTACCAAATTCTAAATATTAACCTGCAAATACATTATGAAAACTGAACAGAAATCTGCTTTAAAGCTTTATCTTTAAAGTATTAATAGCCTCATTTGTCTTTTGTAAAGATACAGATATTAAGAACTTTCATGATTGGTTAAAGAAGGCTACTTGTGTAGTATGATTTGGACTTAAGCTAAGTAACAATTTGGAAATTCAGAAAGCGTTCTAAATATAGCTTTCTAAATATATCTTGTCCATTGACCTACATATTCTTTATTTAGAAATGAGGGTTTTTCATTTCAGGTTGGTTATGAACAGTAATTAATAAAAATAATTAATTTTTAAAAATAATTAAAATGTTCCGAAAACCTAAATAGAGTATCTAGTTGCCAGTGTGAGCACACCATTTATCCTGTATAGTACTCTAATAGGACGTTTTGTATGTGATAGTGGTGCTGGGGATCCATCCCTCTTTAATCATTGAGCCACTCCCTCACCCCTAGGGCTTTTTAAAAAGTCTAAAAATAAACTGGGCATAGTAGTACATGCCTATAATCCCAGCACTCAGGGAGGTTGAGGTAGGAGGATCATAAGTTCAAGTCCTGCAGTGCCTTTTAGTATTAAGTGATATCCTGTCTCAAAGTTAAAAAGAATAAATAAAAAGGGAATGGGAATATAGTTTGGCATGAAAGTTAGTTCATTACCCATTATCTTCACCAAAAAAAGGCCTAAAAATATACAGTAAAATGTTCATCAATTAAAAAAATAATGATTGAAGCATTTTTTTAACATCCTTCTCTCTGGAAGCATTCTTTTAATGGTTTTGTTGTTCAGTTTTTTGAGACAGGCAGGGTCTTGCTGTGTAGTTTTAGGCTGGTCTTCAGCTATGTACATCAGGCTAGTCTGGAAGTTGAATCAATCCTCCTGTTTTAATGGTGTTTTTTTTTTGTTTTTTTAAGCACTGGGACTCTAAACTCAAAACTTTGTGCTTGCCAGGCAGGTGCTGTGCAGGTGACCCATATCGCTGGCCCCGTAAGTGGGTTTTTGAAATGAAATTGCCTCTTGTTTTACTTTTTAAATATTTATTGAAACTTTGAAGACCTTCAGGGTTTGGCAAAGTCATAATAGGATTATACTGTGCCTAAAATACACCAGCCCTACCAGTGATAGCAGGTTGGCCTGGGTTATGCAGATTGCTGTTGTGTTGATTAGCTGCCAGGTTTGAAGTAGTCATGAGCAGCAGTGGTTTTCTGTATGCTACGGTTTTGTTTTGTTTTGTTTTTTGGTACTGAGAATTGACCTCACGACCTTACGCATGCCAGGCAGACGCTTGTGCTGCTGAGTTAAATCCCCAGCCCAAGTATCCTAAAATTTTGATTTTGATAAGGTATTTTTCACAAAAAATGACCTGTGTGTGTGTGTGTGTGTGTGTGTATCATCTGCATTTTTTTTAAAAGCAAAAGCAAAAGATTTAGTATATTATTCAACTGTTATAAATTTAGCTTGCAATTTGCCTGTTTCAGTTGGATCGGGGGCTCATTTGATGTTATCTGGGCACTATTTTTAGTTTTTCCCTTTTATTTATTGTGTACTTTTTTTCTAGCGGGTATTTTTACTTTTTTTTTTTTTTTTTTTTGGTACTGGGGATAGAATTCAAAACCTCATGCTTGCCAGGCAGGCGCTTAAGCCACTGAGCTAAATCCCCGGCTTGTGTACTTTTTTTCATCCAAACTTTCTTTTTTTTTTCTTTCTTTCTTTTTTTTTTTTTTTTTGGTGCTGGGGATTGAACTCATGACCTCGCGCTTGTCCGGCAGGCACTTAAGCCACTGAGCTACATCCCCAGCCCATCACCCAAACTTTCATGAGAAGGAAGTTAGCCCCTAGCAACAACAACCTCCCCACACAGCTGTCCCTTCTATGCTACTTCCTTAGATTGTAGCTTTTTCTTTTCTTT
>PVLA01000583.1:205645-277904 GCA_004027455.1 Hydrochoerus hydrochaeris | reverse complement strand
TTCTTTTCTTTTCTTTTCTTTTCTTTTCTTTTCTTTTCTTTTCTTTTCTTTTCTTTTCTTTTCTTTTCTTTTCTTTTTTGAGTCAGGGACTCACTATGTAGTTCAGGCGGTCTTTAAAATCACTGTGTAGCCCAGGCTGGCCTCGAACTCACAGCAGTCCTCCTACCTCAGCCTCCTGAGTGCCAGAATTACAGAATTACATGCCTGGCCTGATGAGCCAATATTGATACATTATTATAGCCTTTTCTCTTTTTGGAGGCAGGGTCTTGCTTTGTAATTCAGGCTGGCCTTAAACTCAGGCTGACCTTAAATTTGCAGTGATCTTGTATCTCAGCTTCCTAAACTGGGATTACAGGCTTGTACCACCACACCCCGACAGCCTTTATTTTACCTCAAGGTTCAGTCTGAGCCAGACTGCGGTATAGCACTAAATAAGCAGTTCTTTGGGTTTGAACAAGTGTCTAATGCCAAGTAACAATACTCCTCAGCAGTGGTACATTTTTTGTAGTTAATGAACCTGTATTGACATATTTTTGTTGCCCAAAGTCCGTAGTTTGTATAAGAGGGTTCACTGTTGGTATTGTGCATTCTAGGAGTTTGGACAAGTGTTTTCTGATACAGTATCATATAGCATAGTTTCACTGACTTGAAAATGTTCTGTGTTCTTCCCACTTCCCTCAACTTCTGGACACCACTGAGTATTGCTTCTTTTACTAGTGATGTGAATTTAAGTGTCTTTCATGTCTTTTCATGGCTTGATAGCTCATTTCTTCTTATCAGAATAATTTCAGATTGTTTGGATATACTACAGTTTATCTGTTGAGTTACTGAAGGGATCTTGGTTGCTTCCCAGAATTGCTGCACTGCTAATTTTTGGCAGTATGTATTTCAGCATTTTTGATTAAAAAATCCTAGAATTGGGCCGGGGATATAGCTTAGTGGCACAGTACCTGCCTGGAAAGTGCTACATCCTGACTTTGATTCCTGGCACAAACAAAGAAACAAAGCCTCACAGAGTTAAAAGGGTAGAATTATATTAAAAAATTACCTTTTCTCTTGACTTTATGGTCAGCAGCAATTATTTATTGGCCACTTATTATTATAGGGGGTAGTGCTGAATGGAATATGCTACAGTGTGGGGATATGGTTAAGAACATGGGCTCTGGAGCAAGTTGGGTGAAAATCATTACTAAATTATCGATTTTCTTTTAAATTTGCAAACTTCCTAACCTTGCAACTTAGTGGATATGTAAATATACTTGAGTTATTTCATGTGGAACTTTGAAATCATTCTTAGGTTTTAAATGTTGGTTTTTTTGCTTGTTTTGTTTTTTTGTTTTTCTCATCTGTCTCATTATGAAATAGTGGTTTAAGATTTGGTAGTTGCCTCTTTTACTCTTGTATGTATGTATAACAGTATCAGCACCTCAGACAAGCTAGGCAAGCCTTTTTATAGCTATGCTCCATCTCTGGATCTCACCTTTAATTTTGGACAATAGCTATTTTGGATGTAGAATTTTTTTTGTAAATCTTTTTGTGTCTGAGGATGTTATCTACTGTCCTGTGGTCTTTATTGTTTCTCTTGAAAAGCCAGCAGTATTCTTGCTGCATTTCCCATGTAGGTTTTCCTTGCTGTAGGTTTTTCTTTTTTTCCAGGGCAAGTTCTCAATTTGTAGCCTAGGCTTCTGATCCCCTTGCCTCAGCCTCTTGAGTGCTGGGATTACAAATGTGCTCCATCACACCCAGCCTTTTTTTTTTTTTTTGAGTAACAGCGTACCCAGGGACTTTACACTGAGCTACATCCCCGGCCCTTTTTAGTTTTTATTTTGTGAAAGGATCTCATGAAGTTGCCAAAGCTGGGGTTGAACTCAGGATCTGTCTGCTTCAGCCTTCTAAGTAGCTGGAATTAGAGGTATCTCTTTTTGCATTATTGATGTGATTTTTCTGTGTGTGGCTGTCTTGGCATTTATGCTAGTTTACTAAGCTAACTTGATGTATAGATTAATTGTTTTCAATACATTTGGGATACTGTGTTCAAGAAGGGAGGGTGATTATAGTCACATTGTTTTTCAGAGGTGTTTTGTCCAAAGTACTGTAATTACTCTGTTCTGCAAGTCAGGCCTGAGCTTAAAAGGGAAGATCTACAGTTTTGGCAATGCTTGCTAGAGCTTTTTTTGGCAACAGGTGGCTGCAGGCTGGATGTGAAAAGCTGATGTCCTATTTCTGCTGGAAAGGTAGCTTACTAGGGGATAAGTAGACTGCTACGATTGTACAGTACTGTTGTTTTTTGGGTTGTTTTGAGACAGTTCAGATTGGCCTTGAACACTCAAGATTCCCCTGAGTGCTGAGATTACAGGTGTGCACAACCACACTCAGCTGTACAGTTCTGTTCTTCAGTGTAATACTCTCCTAGCTGAGCTATTTTGGCTGTGTAAAGTACTATTCTTGAATGGAGTATCCATCCTGTTGAGCTGGAGGTTTTGGTTACTACAAACTATCACTGTCCTTACTAAATTTTAGTAGATTTTTTTTTTTTTTTTTTTGGGTACTGGGGATCGAACTCACGACTGCGTGCTTGTAAGGCAGGCACTTATGCCGCTGAGCTAAATCCCCTGCCCTTTAGTAGATTTTTGAGAATATGTGTGTCTCTTATTTACTGTGTCTGTAGGCATTTTTATGTTTGTTTCTTCATAAGTTTCACCAGTTTTGCTAAGGAGTAGGTTCATGGAACTCTTCAAATTTTCATTATGGAAATGAAATGCATAGTACTATTTTTTTGTTGTTGTTTCATGGTTGAGATTGAATTCAGGGCTTTTGTGCCATTGAATTACCACCCTAAAACCCCGCTCTATTTTTAATGTGGTTGTTGTAGTCAGGGGTTGCAAGGAGAATAATTATATACAGGACACAGAAGTTATAATATTATTTTATGATGGTCATCCAGAGTTAAATATCAGAAAGTGCAGAAAAATCTGTCCAAAACAATAAAGACCTAGAAAATCCTGTTGAGAGCTTGGTTCCCACAGTAATGTCCATCATGTGTCCAGCTGAAGACAGAGCCTATGACAGTGCCTCTCACGAGTCCAATTGAAGGTCTAGAGCCCACGACAATGATTCATGCAAGTCTGTTTTACAGATCTGTGCTGGGAAGGCCCAGAGGTCAGTGGTGGAAGCTAGAAAGTCTATGCCAGTGGGGTGAAGGATCAGTGCCAGGGGGTTGAGGGCTTTACACTGGTACCAAGAAGCAGTGCTCAAAATAAGGACCAGAGTTCTCCTGAAAAGTACCAAAGCCATCCTCAGTGACAATGAGGTCCCGAGTTCCTTTGAGGATCAGAACAGTCAAGTATATGTAAGGAAACCAGTGTGAATGAGATTCTCCTGGAGATTAAACAGCACACATCTTCCCCTCTGGAGCCAGGAAGTAATGTTCAATGTAAGGACCTGAGCTCTGATGATAATGGCTGAATTCATATCGAGGAAGCTAGCCATGACAAGCTCCTCCAGAAAAACCAGTGGCTCCAAATAACACTTAGAATCCACCACACCATGCTCTTCCTCTTCATGTCTTCTTTTATGCTGGCAGCTTTCCTCAGATGGCCATCCACACTCAGCACTATGCTGATTTAATTCAACTTGTGTTAAGTTGACCACCAATTTTTTGTAAGGGATCAAACTCACAACCTGGCACTTGCCAGGCAGACACTTATGTCACTGAGATAAATTCCTGGCCCTTGACCACCAGTTTTTAATCCATAAGAGTGGTTTAAAAATCTACCATATAATAGAAAATTTATAATTAAAAACTTTTTTTTAATATACAGAGTGTTAAATTGCTTAATAGAACTATTTTTTTGATACTGGAAATTGAACTCATGACCTTGTGCTTTCCAGGCAGATGCTGTGCTACTGAGCTGTGTTCCTAGCCTTTAATAGAATGTTTGCTTCTCACCCATTACTTTTTAAATTTCATAATTTGATTATTACTGTTTTCATTTTTTAATATAAGGTCTTGCCATGTCACTAAGGCTGTCCTCAAACTTGAGATTTTCTGCTCCAGAATTCTGAGTGCAGGGATCATAGGGGTGCACTACCATGACTGGCTTCTCCTAGCTTGCACACTTGCATTTAGGCTGTCTTTCTCCTTCTTTTTCTCTTTCTGCCTCCCCTTACACCCCATGTGTATGGCAGTTACTAGAGATTGAACCCTGAACTTTGGCACTGGGGTTTACCCCCAGCCTTGATTAATTGATTGATTGATTGAGACAGGATCTTGCTAAATAGTTCAGACTGGCCTTGAACTCACTGTGTAGTTCAGGCTGGGCTCAAACTTTCAGTGATCGTCCTGTCTCAAACTCCTGGGATTATATAGGTGTGTGCCATGACATCCAACATACAGTCTTCTTTAAGAGGTTGAAGAATTTCAAACATAACTTTATTGTAAATTGGTCTAGGTATCAATAGCATATGAAAATGTAAATTAGGAGTGGTGAGAGGAGTGGGTGTTGTGATACATGGCTGTGATCCCAGCACTGGAGGCTGAGGTTGGAGGATCACTGCAAGTTTGGGTCTAGCCTGGGCTATACAGTAAGTTTCAAGGCCAGCCTGAATCAAAGCACAACGTTGTTGCAAACAAAACAAAACAAAACAAAACAAAAAAAACGGTCTGGGGATTTAGCTCAACAGCATAAGCGCCTGCCTCGCAAGCGTGAGGTCGTGAGTTCGATCCCCGGTACAAAAAACCAAAACCAAAACCAAAAAAACCTGAAAAACAAAACAAAACAAAACACCACCAACAAAAGAAAGGAATGGTGAAAGAAATGTTTTCTTGGTGCTTTTTTTAAAGATTTTTTTTCCAGACAGGGTCTTGCTGTGTAGTTTAGGCTGATCTTGAACTCACTGTGTCATCCACCCTGCCCTTGAACTTGTGTCAGTCCACTTACTTGCCTCTTGAATTAAGTGCCAGAATTACAAGAGTGTGACATCACATCTGGCTTTCTTGGTGTTGTTTTAGTGAGGTCTACATGTAGAATCACCTGTAATTTCACCTGTAGATTCAGCTACTTCACGTGGTAATTTTAACCAAGTATGCCATATTTCCAGTGGTACATTCCTTTATATCCAGCCCAGCAGTTATATTGCCTTTACTGGAAGGCAGTATAGAAGCTGGAGAAGTTTGCAGATGAGCCACCAGATCTATACTGTAGTAGCCCATATTGTTAGCTAGTATGGTTGGCAACATTATCAGTGCTTTAGTTTAAGACTTCATTTCAACAGCTTCTGTGCATTTTGTTGGCAAACTGTGTCACAGCATGAGCCATCATGGCAGAACAGCCTTTTCCATAAACTATTCTAGTATTCCTCACAGTTTGGGCAAGAACACAGTGAACATCATGCAATAATTTTTCTGTTTCATTTAAATTTGTTTGGTGGCAGCATATAAAACAATGGTAAAGTCCTACCAGGAGCAATTTCAGAAACATGAATGAATTTCTCTTCTCCAATCACTATTTCCTCATAAGTTTACAATTTCCATACTTTACCAGGTTTATCACAGTAGTGGCAGTTTCATATCTGTAACAAGAGCTAGGTGTCCTGCACTTGTAAAATCTCTAAATGCTATAGCCAAAACACCAACCACACCAACGAGCTATTTTGGATAACTATATATAAATTTTGGTTGGTTGGTTACTTAGTGATTGGTTGATTGATTGATTGTGGTGCTGGGAATTGAACTGGGGGCCTTCATGTGCTTGGCAAGTGTTGTAGTACTGAGCTACATCCCCAACCCTTTTTAAATTTTATTTTTATATAAGGTTTCACTGATTTCTCCAAGCTAACCTCAAATTTGTGGTCTTTATGCCTTAACCACTTGAGTAGCCTGATATTTACAGGCATGTACCACCATTGTTTCCTACTTTTTTTTTTTTTTTTTTTCTCAAGACAGGATCTCACAATGCAGTTCAGGCTGGCCTTGAGCTCACTTTGTAGTCCATGTTGGTCTCGAACTCACAACAATCCTCCTGCCTCAGTCTCCCAAGTGCTGGGATTACAGGTGTGTGCCACTGTGCCCAGCTACTATTTACTTTAAAGAATACTAAGGGATAGGTATGTTCAACTTCTTTGTTTTGTTTTGCTTTTGGCAGTGCTGGAAATTGAACCCAGGGTGTTTGAGCATGCTAGGCAAGTGCTCCATTACTGAGCTACTCTCTACCATCAGACCTTGTTAAAAATTTTATTTTGAGCCAGATGTGGTGTGGGATGCCTGTAATCCCAGTACTCTGGGAGGCTGAGGCAAGAGAATCACTGTGAGTTGAGGCCAGCCTTGGTTACAGACTGAGAATTCAAGATCAGTCTGAACTGCATAGTGAAACCCAGTCTCAAAAGTACAAAACAAAAGCAAACAACAAAACAAAACACACACACAAAAAAAACTATTTTGAAATAGGATCTTGTTAAGTTGTCTGGGTTGGCTTCAAAATTGTGATCCTTCTGCCTCAGCCTTCTGCATAGCCAAGGTTATAGGTGTGTGCCACTGTACCAGTGTAAAGGCAGTTTTTATTTATTTTTATTTTATTGTTTTTAATACTAGGGGTCAAACTCACCACCTCGTGCTTGCCATACAGGGGCTGTGCTGCTGAGCTATATTCCTGGCCCCTGTAAATGCAGTTTTTAAAATGTAATTTTTACTTTGTTTCCTAAAGCAAAAGAGGTCTCTCATTGTGGCGGCAATGCGACAGCGGAGTAGGCTGGGCTGGATTCAAACTTGTAGTGATCCTCTTGTCTTAGCTTCCCAAGAACTGGGATTATAGGCATGGGCCACAATGCCTGGCTCCTGTTCTTTTGAAGTATTTCTCATGTAGGTTCTACTTGCTTAAACTTTAGGTTTAGAGACCATAAATTGGCAGTTATTTCCTTCATTGCCTATTTCTTTTGTTTTTTCAGGGTTTCTTGACCACATGGACAATGAGATTTTGAATTCTAGATCTAAGTACGAATAAGACAGTGATATCAGATTTATTCTCTGGGTGCTGCTCTTGCCCCTACCTACAAGCATCCTGGTAAGCCCTCTTCACTGACTTTTATTTTTCCCTAGGTCTCTCTTCTCACCAGTGCTGTAAAGCACTGTGTGGCTGTCAGCTCAATGCAGGAGTATCAGATCTGGGTTTCTTACTTTCCCTGGCCAAAAGTTTGATCTCTTCCCAAATGGTTATATCATTTACCGTGGTCTGGTAATTAGATTAGATTAATCTCACTTTTCTGCTCACTCTTTTGTGATTGTGTGTATGTGCAGGGATGAAGTGGCAACCCCCCCACCCCATTTCTGTCTGTCTCTCTCTCTTTTGATGATCTCCCACTGTAACCCACACTAACCTTGAATTTGTAATCCTGCTTCCTCAGCATCCTAAGTGCCGAGTTTACATATGTGCCACAGGCCCAACTATTTTTCTTAATTTTTTGATAGGTCAGCAGAATTTAAAGATATGTTCATTGTGTTTTCTCTAGGATCTAGTTGCCCTCTATGAGTAACATGTATGTCACATGCTCTAAATGACCCTGCCACATCAATGTACTTGTATTTATAAAAATGCATTCAGCTATTTTTTGGTGTGCAGTGCATGGCTTATACCAGCAATGGCGAACCGTTTAGAGACTGAGTGCCCAAACTGTAACCCAGATAACCCACTTGTTTATCATGAAGTTGCAACACTGCAATTAAACTGGAATACTGAGGTTTTAGTTTAGAAAAAAAACTACTGTTATCCAATTCTTGGCTGTTGGGGTAACGTGGCTCACCAGCCCACAGAGAGGGTTCTGCCTGCTTACTGCAGCACACTTGTGTAGGTTTGGTACTGCTACCTAGGCATGTTAGTTAAAGGGGAAATAAGGTATTCTCAAGTAACTGCTACATAAGGCAGCATTTTAGTGTCACCAGAGGGATTATAGAAGGGGCAAAGACTATAATTGGGTGGAGAGATTTTTTTCTTAACAGAGATTTTTTTTTTGTCTTTTTGAGACAGGGTCTTTCTGTGCAGTTCAGGCTGGCCTTGAGCTCACTTTGTAGCCTAGGCTGGTCTTGAACTCACAACGATCCTCCTGCTTTAGCCTCCCAAGTGCTGGGATTTACAGGCGTGAGCCACCATGCCTGGCCTTATCAGAGATTTTGAAATACAAATATCTAGATTTGAGTTATATTAATAATTCAAGATTGGCTATATATTTTATTGGATAGATTTAGAGCAAATACTATTTTACCAGAATGACTAAAATGAATGATTATTAGTAACAGCAGAGCAGGGTTGTGAGGATGTGGGGAAAAATACCAGACATTGTGTGTGTGTTGGGGGGCTTTGCTATATTCCTAGCTCCTGGAAAGGCAAAGTGACAATCATTTCAGAAAAGTTTCTACTAAAGCTGAACAGAACCATATTCTAAATATAAGCATATTCTAAAAACTTAGGAGTTGTATTAACTCCTAGATATATATATACACTCAATAGAAATAGGTACAGATGTATACAAGAAGACATGTACAAAACTTCTTGTAAACCCATTGCTCATGATAGCACAAACTGAAAACAGCCTAAATGTCCATTGAAGATTGAATGAAGCCCGGAGCTGTAGTGCATACTTGTGGTCCTAGCTATTCAGGAGTCTATTGCAGTCCTAGCTGTTCAGGAGGATTTTGTCAGAGTTTGGTCCTGGGCAACTTGATAAAACTCTGTCTCAAAAGACTGGAGAGGTAGCTTAGTGTGAGGCCCTGTTTTCAATCTCCAGTACCAAAGGTAAGAAAAAGAAAAAATAGTGCTGGAAAGTATGCAGTTCAGTAGTAGGGTACTTCTCTAGCATGTAGTAGACCTGGAATTCTGTCCTTAGCACTAAAAAAAAAAATTTGAATGTTCATAAATTGAGGTATACTCATGTGAAGTAATACTTTGCAGCAGTGAAAGTGAAATAGTAGAAATACTAGCTGAGTGCAGTTGTGCATGCCTATAATCCCAGCTGCTTGGAAGACTAAAAGATTGCAAGTTCAAGGTCAGTGTAGGCAATTTAGGGAAGACTGTGACTCAAAATAAAAAATAAAAGGTTAGAGATGGAACTCAGTGGTAGAGTGCTCTGGGATTTCATTCCCAGTACCATACCTACCCGCATCACCAAAAAACAGAACAACTTCCCAGAACTACTGGGTGTGATCTGAAAGGGGAAAGAGAAAGTTGAATACTACTGTGTTCAATTCATGTGTTAATGGCAAAGACATGATATTGAACTATAACTATACTTACAGGATTCTGTTTAGGTGAAGGTTGGGGAAAGCCAGGAATTTAGCTCAGTGGCTTAAGTGTCTGCCTGGCACAAGGTCATGAGTTCAATCCCCTGTGCCAAAAAAAAAGGACCTGAAAATATTTCTGTTCTGTTTAGGTTGGGGATGGACATCACTGATCTGTGATGACGAAAGTCAGACTAGGGGTTGCTTTTGAGGATGTGTAATGGTAACAGGGTACGTGAGAGATACTGCTGGGATATTGGGAATATTTGTGTATCATTGTAGTCATTATGTGGATATGTTGATTTTGTAAAAGTCCCTTAAGTTGCACAGTTTTAATGTGTAACACTTCCATTTTGTTTTCTTTCTTTCTTTTTTTTTTTTTGAAAAAGGAGTTTGATTGATTTGATTTTTCATTTAAAAAGTAGAGAATTCAGCCATTAAGTTTGTGCTTCAGAGGTCTGGCTTCTACGTATTACTTTTTTTTTTAGTAGTATTGGGAATTGAACCTTGTACCTTCACAGTGAGCCTAAGACCTTTTAAAAAATATTTTGAGACAGAGTCTCACTAGTGGTGCAGGCTGGGTGGGCTTGAATTTGTAGTCCTCCTGCTTCAGCATCCCAGAGTTTTGATATCACAGGTTTGCACCACCACACCTTGTAACCTGTTTACACTTTTGAATGTTTACTTGTGTAGAGTTTTCGTAGAGATGGAAATAGTTAAAGAATTTAAACATTGAAAGTAAGGGTGGACTGTAGAGATTTTGAGGTTTTTTCTGTTTTTGTTTTTTTGAGACAGGGTCTTATTGTGCAGTTCAGGCTGAACTTGAGCTCACCTTGTAGCTCAAGCTGGTCTTGAACTTGGTGAAAACAGTGTTTTTCAGATATACTTTTTATTTATTTTTTTTTGTTTTGTTTTAGAGACAGGGTCTTGCGATGTAGGTCAAGGTTGGACTGGCCTTGAACTCACTGTGTAATGCAATCTGTCCTCAAACTTGCAGTGATCCTCCTGCCTCAGCCTCTCGGGGGCTGAAATTACAGGCTTGTGCCACCATGCCCAGCTGGTTTGACGTTTTTGTTCACAGTTATAGACAGAATTACTTGTGTCAATTTTAAATGACATAGTAGTAATCTTAGACCTTAGTAATCTTTAAAAAATAGTACTGTGTTCTGTTCAAAATACAGTGTGCTTTCAAGGGAGGTTAGTACAAACTTTACCACTTGGTATTTGAAGCTCAACAGCAGAGAATGTAGTCTGTTTGGAATAGTTTTATATTACAAGGCAATAGATAGGATTGCTTTAGTAAAACTTACATTTCTGTGACAGGGAAAAATATTTCTTCTACTTTCTTGTTTTGTCAGTAAAAAGATTTGGACCCTTTTTAAGTGGTTTTTTGGTTTGTTCTAATTGATTGATGCAGGAAAACAAAGCCAGATTCATGAATTATGTAATACTGTATAGCTTGTCATGTGAAACAGTGGTGTAAATTAACTGGTTCATAAAGATCATGTTCGAGACATTAACTGCTTGTATTTCTTACAATTCTAGGGTGATAAGAAAAAATAGTTGACCGGGTGTGGTGATGCACACATGTAATTCCAGCACTTGGGTGGCTGAGGCAAGAGGATTGCTGAGTTCAAGGCAAATTTGAATTACATAGCAATACCCTGCCTTTAAAAAAAAAAAAAAAGTTGGATTGTTAGCTGTTAGGATGCTCCATTTTTATGTGGCCATGGAGAATCTTGGCTTACAAAGAGTCTGGTTGATTGATTGATTGATTGTAATACTTGGGGTAGACCCAGGGCCTTGTGCTTGCTACATAGGCACTCAAGGACTGGGCTATATCCCTATCCCAAAAACAGTATCATTTAATGGGTTGTGCTCGTTTTAACTTACAGTTTTAACTTTTGTCAGTGGAAAAGTCCCTATGGTAGCAGTAAACTTGTAACACCAAATGGCTTTATTTTTCCTTTTTTCCATCAGAGAGATCAGCACAATTTATTCATTCATTTTAATGGAAGTGTCATGTCATAGTGGTATTTAATGGTGGTTAATGATGGTTGTTCAAAATATGAAAATTGAAAGGGGTAACTGGAAAGCCTGTCTTCTGTTGAGTGCTTAGTGATTTTATACATTACTGTGTGGAAATCCTCAGGAGGGTTTCTTGCAATTAGTCTTAGGTAAGGCTCCATTCATTGTGGTCCTTTCTTACCATTCTAAGTCTGCAAAAAGCTGTTAACTAAGTAGAACAGTGACATAGAAAAGCATCTCTGTGTTTTATGCATATTTTAAGTCCTTTTTTTCCGCTCTAAAAGTAATTTCTTGCACACTGATATATTTAAGAAACTGGTTCATATTTTTTTTAATAATAAGCATCACTTTATTTGCCGACTGCCATGACAAAAACTGATATGTTAATGTCTGTTAAAGTCTCTTTTCAGTTTACTTTATGGTTTCTCCCAGGGTGTATTTATCTACTACCTATCCTATTATGAATGAGGAATCCCGGGACACAATTTTGCGTTGTCATCTTTTCCTTTCACTTTTAGGTGCTTGAGATTGATCCCAGGGCCCCACAAGATGCTAGGCAGGTGTTCTACTACTCAGATGCACTCTCTGTACTGTATTGCAATCTTTTAATACTTAGTTTCTTTTTTGGATTCATATTTGGATCCAGGAGTATTTGTCCTAGTTATTGCCAGAGTTCTACTGATAAATAGGAAGGAAAAAGGAAATAGAGTGATTATGAGAAAGATGAATAGATCTTGTTATCTAACTCAGTTTTACTAACTCTTCTAACTGTATGAAAGGCTGGAGAAAATTTACTGACACGTAAACAGTTATGTGCATGGCTACAGCTTTTGGTAAGTATTCCTTTAAGAAAAGGAAGAAAAGATTTGCCACAGTGTTGGGGAAGGCTGAATGTGACAGCAACTAAGAAAAGTATGTTCTGAGAAAATGTCTTGTAAGCTGAAGGATGGAAGAGTTGGGCAGAATGAAGAAGAAGAATGAGTCAACCCGAGGGAAATAGCATATATGAAAGTCTTAAGTTATAAGAATTACTTACCCCACTCTTTTTGTAGTCCTGGAGGTAGAACCCAAGGCTTTATGCATACTAGACAACCCATCTTTATTTAAAAAAATTTATGGGCACATTTTAGCTAGACATAGTGATAAGATTCAGTGTAGGGAATTTGTTTACCTGCATATAGTATATCTTTTTTTATCTTTTTGTTTTATTGGTGCATTTTAGATATACATAGTGGTAACATTCATAGGGAATTTGTACCTATACATGATATGTCTTGCTTCTTTTTTTTCATTCCCCTCCCCTCCCTTTACCCTTTTAAAAAATTTTTTTTATTTAAAGAAAAAAAAAACAGGAAAAGGGTAGAAATGATTCAGAATTAAAGATGAACAGTAAGAAATCACTAGTTGATAAATTACGTACTGTCCTCTTAGAAATAGTTGTTCAAGTTACAAAATTAAAGCGTACAAAGTAGATATTCAAACAGTGAGACTGTAAACAGCTACACATGCATGAGTCTTTACATGTATTTCTCTCCTTTCTGTATTAGAGGGAAAAAAGAAAACATAGCAAGACAAAACAAAACAAATTCCTATAAGAACATGAAACCAAGAAGTCGTATAAAACCATAATACAAGGTGATCTACTATGGTTACTGTGTTGTTTCTTGTTATCTTCAATAGAATTGTCTATATCGTCAGGCATATTTAGATATAGCAGTATAATTGAATATAGCAGTACATAACAATATTAGTAAAAACAAAACATTGTAGGTAATGTAAAACTTCAAAGGCAGGTAATAATCAAACCAGAGTGGGTATCCTAGTGACTCTTGTCATCTTCAGTGTAGTTGCCTATACCCTCAGACTTGATACTATCAATCATAACAGCTTTGAATAAAATCTATCAATATAAAACAGCGATCTAACAAACCAGATTCAATTAAGATCAGGTTTTTTTTTTAACCAAAGCTTTATCTCCATTTTTTCCTTTTTCTGGTCCCTTCCTTCCTCCCCTCTGCCCTGTTCAAACCCCTTCTCATTTGAATATTTTCTTGCCACTTCCCATAGCTGTTACACTTTTTAGTCCTTATTTACTTCAGTTTCTCATATCAGAGAAACCATATGATATTTACATAGGTATGTATAATTAATTTCACTTAAAAGTATAGTCTCAAGGTGTATCCATTTGTTATTGGTTGTTTTCTTGGTAACGATTCTTTCTGGAATGAGATGAAATCTTTGCATTGTTTTAATTTGTATCTCGAATGACCAGTGATATTGAATGTTTCTTCATATATTTATTTGTCCTTTCTACTTCTTTATCTGAGAACTGTGTATTCATTTCAGATGCCCATTTTTGGATGAGGTCTTTAAATTGAGGGGTTCTAATTTTTTTTTTTAAGTTCTTAATGTATTCTGGATATTAGTTGTTTGAGGAATAGATGGCAAAAATTTTTCCCACTTTGTGGGCTATCTCTTCACTTTGTTGGTTGTTTCTTTTGCTATGCAAAAGCTTTCTAATAAGATGCAGTCTCAGTTGTTGATTCTTTGTATTAGTTCCTATGTGTTTGGGGTTTTATTCATAAAGTCTTTGCCTACACCAGTGTCTTTAAAAGTTGTCTATTCTCCCAGCAGCTTGTGTTTCTGGTTTTAATATTTAGATCTTTGATCCATTTTGATTTTAGATTAGTGCATAGTAGAAGATATGGGTCTAGTTTTAATCTTTGGCATGTGGAAAGCCAGTTTTTGCAGGACTATTATTATTAGTATTATTGGTTTTTTGAATAGAGTCTCAGTATGTAGTTCATGCTGGTCCAGAACTCACTATGTAGCCCTGGCTGCCTCATGCTCCAAAGTCTGGGATTATAGGCATGACCATCCGTTTGGGCTGTACCACTTATACAAGAGGTTATTTTTCCAGAGAAGTTGTTTGGCTCCCTGATGATACAGAAACAGAGCCAAGGACAAAAGCCATATGATCATCTCATTAGATGCAGGAAAACTGTTGACAAAGTCCAACATCCATTTCATGATAAAAACTTACAGAAAATTGGAATAGATAGTCTTTATCTCAATCTGATAAAAGCCATCTATGACAAACCAACAATTTCTGTATCTTTGAATCTGTTCCATTGATCCTTTTTTGTTGTTTTAATGTATTGTTTTTATCATAGTAGCTTTGTAGCATAATTTTAAGCCAGGGATTGTGATGTCCCCTGCATTGCCTTTGTTGCCCAGAATTTCTTTTGCTATTCTAGGTCTCTTCTGGTTCCAAATGAATTTTAGGATTGTTTAGGATCTGTTTCTGTGAGCTATGCTATTGGTATTTTGATTAGGATTTCATTAAATCTGAATAAGCGTTTTGGAAACGTGGCCATTTTCACTGTATTGTTTCTTCCCATCCAAGAAAAAGGGGTATCTTCTTCCCATTTTCTGATAGCCTCTTTGATCACCTTTTGAAAGGGTAGCAATACTCCCAAATTCATGACTGGAAGCAGAGTGCTATAGTTAGGTAAAGGTCTTTTACTTTCTTCCTCAAATTTGGTTCTTGGGAATTTAATTTTTGGATGCTATTGTGAAAGGTGTTGCTTCCCTAATTTCTTTCTCAATGAATTTGTTACTTCTGTATAGGAAGGCTATTAAGTTTTGAGTGTTAACTTTGTGTCTATCTATGCTATTGAATTTTATTATTAATCTAGAAGTATTTTGGTGGAGTTTTTGGCGTCTTCCAAGTGGAATATCATGTCATCTGCAAATAATGACAATTTAACTTTTTTTCTCTATATTTAACTCCTTTCATTTCTTTCTCTGGTCTAATTGCTCTGGCTAGTGTTTCCAGAACTATGTTGAATAAGAGTTGTGACAGTGAACCTGGCGTGGTGGCTCACGCCTGTAATCCCAGAACTTGGGAGGCTGAGGCAGGAGGATCATTGTGAGTTCAAGACCAGTCTGGGCTACAAAGTGAGCTCAAGGCCTGCCTGAACCGCATAGAGAGACCCTGTCTCAAAAAAAGACAAAAAAAAAGTGGTGACAGTGGACATCCTTGTCTTGTTTCTGATTTTAGAGTGGAAAGCTTTCAGGTTTTGTTGAGTTAGTATGAGGTTAGCTGTTGGTTTATCACAGATGGTTTTTTATCTGATTGAGATTAAGACCATCTATTCCAGTTTTCTATAGGATTTTTATCATGAATGAGTGTTGGTCTTTGTCAAACACATTTCTATATCTATTGAGATGATCATGTAGTTTTGTCCTTGGCTCTTTAAATATAGTGTATTACATTTTATTGAGATGCATCTATTGAACCATCTCTGCATCCCTGGGGTGAATCCTACTTGGTCAAGAAGAAAATTATACACTAGTATAATCTGCCAATATTTTATTGAGTATTTTTACATCTATGTTCATTAGGGAGATTGGCCTGTAATTCTTTTTTTTTGGTTGGATCATTCTGTGGTTTTGCTATCAAGGTAGTACTTGTTTCCAGGAATGAATTTGGGAGACTTGCTTCCCTTTTGGTTTCATCAAAGAGTTTGAGAAGTAGCAGTTTTAAATCTTTTCTAAATTTCTTACAGAATTTAGCAGTGAATCTGCAGGGCTTGGGCTTTTCTTTGTTGGTAGGTTTTTAATTATGTCTTCAATTTCATTGACCAATATCAGTTTATTTAGAATTGTTATATCTTCTTGATTCAGCTTTGGTAATTATTATGTATCTGGAAATCTGTTTATTCCTTCTGTTTTCCATCTTATTAGAATACAGATTCTCCAAGTAGGTATTGATGATCAGCAGGATCTGTTGTGATTTTACCCCTTTTCTTGGGTAGGAAGAAACAATTCAGGATTTTACTCGAATTCCTAATACATGAATTTGAGACTTTTCTTTCTTTTTTTTTTTTTTATAAGGTTGGCTAAGGGTTTGTCAATTTTATTTAAATTTCAAATAACCAACTCTTTGATTCATTGATTCTTTGTATTGTTCTCTTAAGTCTCTATTGCATTAATTTCTGCTCTGATTTTATAATTTTCTCCCTCTTAGGAGGGTTTGACTTGTTCTTCTTTTTCTAGACACTTGAGGTTCAATATTAGGTTGTTTATTTGAGCTTGCTCTGTTAATTCTGATATAGGAATTCACCATTATAAGTTTCTGTCATAGGACTGCTTTTGTTGCATCCCATAAGTTCTGGTATGCCATATTGGCATTATCCTTTCATTGTAGAAATTGTCTCATTTCTTCTTTAATCCCCCCCAGTCCATTTATTTCAAGGAGAAAAAGAAAAAAGTAAAAAAGAAAAATTTCAAAAAAAAAATTTCAAAACACATCAATTGGGGGCAGTAATGGTACATATATTGTTTATTATCATCCTCCTTTTCTTTTTTTCCCCATCTGTTTTTGAGACAGGGTCTCGTTATGCAGTTCAGGCTGGCCTTGGGCTCACTTTGTAGCCCAAGCTGGTTTTGAATTTGTAACAGTGCTCCTCCCTCAGCCTCCTGAGTGCTGTGATTACAGGTGTGTGCACCATGCCCAGTTTATCATCCTCTTTAATTTCATCTGTGATCCACTCTTTGTTCAGGAGGATGTTAAAATTTCCACGTGTTTATGAAGTTTTTGTGGTTTCTTTAGCCATTGATTTCAAGTTTCATTGCACTATGGTCTGATAGTATGCATGGGATAATTTCAGTTCTTTTTTATTTGCTTATGTTCTGTGAGCTAGTGTGTGGTCTGTTTTGGGGAAGATCCCGTGTGCAGTTGAGAGAAATGTGTGTTCTGATGTGATGGATTGAATACTCCTTGGTCATCTACTAAGTTTATTTGTTCAAAAGTTTGGTTCAGTTTGGTATTTTATGTTGATTTTTTTGGTCTAGTTGATCTATTTATGACAGTGGGGTATTGAGAGCCTTCATTACAATTGTATTAGTGCTTATTTGATTTTTCATATGTGTTAAAATTTGTTTTATGTAGTTGGATGCACTGGTATTTGATGAATATGTTATGATTATTATCGCTTCTTCCTGAATTGTTCCCTTTACAAGAATGTAGTATATGCTTTCTTTGTGTGCCTTCTTTGTCTCTGTTAAACAGTCTTCACTTGAAATCTACTTTGTCTGCAAATATATTTAGTTATTCCTTTTTTTCTGGGTTCCTATCTTGTGGAGTATTGTTTTCCATCCTTTGTCTTTCAGTCGATGAATTTCTTTTTGAATTAAATGTATTTCTTGTATGCAGCATGTTGGATCTTGCTTCAGGATTGATTCTGCATGTCTGTTTCTTTTGATTTGTGAGATGAAAAAATTAATATTGATGGTTACAATGAATATCTATTGACTTATCTTTTTCATATTATTTTCCTTTTGTTGACTCCCTTTTTTTCTTCTCCCTCTTTTTTTTTTTTTTTTTTTTTTTTTTTTTTTTTTTTTTTTTTTTTTTTTTTTTTTTTTTTTTTTTTTTTTTTTTTTTTTTTTTTTTTTTTGTCTTTTTTGAGACAGGGTCTTTCTATGCAGTTCAGGCAGGCCTTGAGCTCACTTTGTAGCCCAAGCTGGTCTCGAACTCGCAATGATCCTTCTGCCTCAGCCTCCTGAGTGCTGGGATTATAGGTGTGAGCCACCATGCCCAGCTTTTCCTCTGTTTAATTTCCTGGTGGATTCATTCTGTTAAGGTTAATGGAATAGTAATCATTGTTATTTATTTCTCAGATGTCTTTCAGAACATTTTGGAGTGCTGGTTTATGAATTTCCTCAGGTGTTCCTTTGTCATGGAAATATCTTATTTCTCCATCAGTTTTGAAAGATAGTTTTGTCAGAATTAGAGGTTCTTTTTCTTTTAGGGCTTGAAATACTTCACTCCAAGCTGTGCTAGATTTCATGCTGCACTTACCTGTGTGTCAGATTCTTCTTCCCTGCTTGGGAAGTCTTGTACCATGATGTCTGTGAACAGGTTTTTTTTTTTTTTTTTAAAATGTTTTTGCTATCTCCTGCTTTTTCATTGACTCCAGTCATTGTTATGTTATTGTTTTTTGCATCATCTAGCAGCTGTTGGATTGATTTCTTGTGGTCCCTTGCTGTTTTTAAGAAATCTTTCTTTTCATGATTGTTGATTGTAGTCCTGTCTCGTATATCTGAGATTTTGTTTTCATTGGCTCATTTTGCGGTGTATACTTTCAATGAAATTTTAATCTCCTGGATATGTGAGTCTGTTTCATGTATTCCTTGTTTCTGGGCATTCATGGTTTCTATCATTTTCCTAAGCTGTATTTTTTTTAAAATCTGTATCTGCTCCAGGGTCACAAAGTGTGTCTTTCACAATGGTCACCATCTCTGTAGTTATCTGAGAAATTATTTTGAATTTGATTTTTTTCTAGAACCTCATTTATCTGCTTTGTTACTTCTGCTGTTACCACTTCACAGAGTCCAGGTGGATGATTTTTGCATCATTAGATCTCAGTGCCTGTTGGGGTTATGTTTGGTGAGTTGGAAGTCTAGGTTTGCATCTTAAGTGTCTTCTCATTTTCTATTTTCTTTTTTTAGCTTAATTTCTGGGTTGATGCTTGCAAATTTTCTATGGTGAGTAGCTTTATTACTAGTATTTACGAATGACTACTCTCAGTGTCTCCCAGGTGTAGCTGGCTTTTGGGTTTTGAGTCTTGCAAGATCCTTCCTCTTCATTTTATTGGGGATGAGGAGTTGCTGCCTACTTTAGCCCCTGGTTCTTTGGCACTGGCCTATAGTATTTTTTATGATCCTTAGGCAGTCCCAGTCTTAGTATGCCAGACAGTTATGTCACCTTAGCTAAAGTAGTACTATCAGCAAAAACAGTGGCATGAAACACAGCCTAGAAAATAACAAAGTGAAGTAATCATGCAATCTTTAACAGTGCATGATTTGTGGTTATATAACAAAATCTAAAATGAGGCAAAAAATTGTGTGCAGTATGTAAGTTCTGAGTATGGTATGGCAGTTTTACCCAGAGGGGAGAAAATTTAAAAAGGGTTAGGTGGAAAAGAACAGAGGAAGAGATTACAAGCAAGGCTAGAAGACAGCCAGAGATCGCACAAATTTTGGGATAATGGTCAGAAGATAGGAAGAAGAGAGAAAAGGAAGAAATAAGAACAGGGACTGGTGGTATAGCTCATTGGCATGGGGCTTGCCTGGCAAGTACAAGGTCACAAGTTCATTCCTTGGTGAAAAGAAAAGAACAACAAACAAACTAGAAACCATGTTCACACTCATAAAAACAAGAACCACCAAGAAAAAGACAAAAACGAAGAGATTAAAAAAAATAATGTGTACTTTAAGGTGTGTCACTGCTGTCTCTGGTAGATTTTGCGGGCAGACAGATCCCCAATCTGAGTTAAATCTCAGCAAGCCAGCAGCAGCTTTGTGGTGGGGTTGAATAATCTGAGAATCTGCACCTTTATTTCCACTGAGGTTCAGGCTGGTTTCTGGCTGTGAGGCTTGATCCAGACCTCTTCAGGCAACAGCAATCTGTGTCTCCTGCTGGCTTGAGTTCTGCTGGGAGCTGCTAGATGGAGCCAGCAGTTGACTCTAAATACTGAGTTCAGATGGCTCCTGGCTGATTGCCCTCTCCTGTGGGAGATCTGAATGTGAATAAAACTAACCAGCCTCTGCTATCTGCTGCGTCTACTGCTTTGTTCCACTGATGCATTTCTTTGTGAAGGCCTCTGGGGTGGCCAGTAGTCACCATGTGGCTGCATGCAGAGTGTTGCACCTCCCATACACGGAGTTCAGGCTCAGAGAAAAAGCACTCTTACCACCTTCTTCTTGAAGTTATTCTCTTCATTCTCCTTGAATTTCCATTCTCTTTGAGATCCTTCTGGGTTCTGGGGACCCACTTCCCTCTTTCTCTTTGTCATGTTGCTATATTCCAGGCTTTTTGCACTTGCTGTGTTGCTTCTGCTTTAGCTTTCCTTATGTTGGGATTATAGGCACATGGCACTGTATCTAACTTAATTTCAAGAAATGTAAAAACATTGCTCCAGTATAGTTTCATCCTTACATGTGTGCACGTGTGTGTGAGTGTGAGAGAGAAAGAGGGGATGAGAGGAGCTGGGGATTGATCCTAGGAAACACTGGAGATCAAGCGCGTTCAGGTTGTTACAGCTATAGATCCAGGAAATACTGAGCTCCAATCCCGCAGCCCATTCATTCATTTATTCATTCATTGAAACAGGATCTTTCTATGTAGTTCAGGCTTGTCTTGAGCTATGTAATTGATGCTAGCCTGAAACTTGCAGTGATCTTACCTCAGCTTCCTGAGTGCAGGCATATGCCATCATACCTGGTTTAATTTTTCATTTTCACTTGAGATCAGAGTTTTGTTAACTTCCCCAAACTAGGCAGGAATTTGTTGGTGTTCCTGCCTCAGCCCTCCAAGTACCTGGGATTATAGCATATACCACATACCAGACTTTATGGAGGCTTTTTTTGTTTTTGTGTTTTTGAAACAGGTTCATTCTGTAAGTCAGGCTGGCCTTGAACTCACTTTGTATCCTAGGCTGACCTTAAACTCTCAGGGATCATCCTGGCTCAACCTCTCAAATTCTAGGATTACAAGCATGTGCCACCACACCTGACTGTGTGGGTATTTTTGATGTTATCCTGAAAAATCTTCAAGGCTGTGTTTTTCTTCAATCTTTTTCTTTCTGTGGTATTCTTCAGATTGGGTGGTTTCTATTTATCTTTCTTGAATTTGATGTTGAACCCTTCTAGTGAATTTTTAGTTTGAAGCTTTTGCATTTTTCAACTATAGATTATCTTTATTGGTCCTTTTAAAATATTGTTTATTGAAATTTTCTATTTATGGATTCATCTGTTATAGTTTAATTTTTTTTATTGGTATCAGGGATTGAACTCACCACCGTGCGCTTGCAAGGCATTCACTTATGCCACTGAGCTAAATCCCCAGCCCCCCTTTTTAAGTTATTTTATTTTATTTTAAAGGTAATAGAAATACAACAGAACAAGACAGAATAAAACCAATAGAGACAGTGCAGAGAATTTGGTACAGAACTTCACAGCAGGTTACTGGGATAACAGCAATAGGTACCATAGTATATCTCTTTATCTTCACAGTAGTTGTCTAGTCAATTAGTTGTAGCAAAAACAAATCAAAGACAGAACATTATAAAGCCAGTAGAAAGAGAATATTGAATAAAGCAATTAATCATAGTGAAACGAAACTGTAAACAACATTTGCTTTCAAACAGAAGAGAGAGGAGACCCCCCATATTTGCTGTATTGCATACAGTCATCCTCCCAAGAGATGCTCAGACCTCTGTTCCCAGTTGCTAACGAGGGAAGGAAGGGGTTGGGATGTTTGATTCCAAGCCCTTACACCGGTAGGCTCACAAGAGACACTACTGGGTCTCCTCCTGGGTTATGCTGGAGGAAGGCGCTTACCAAGAGAGCGGGCGAATTGCTTCTTTGTGCAGCCTCCTGAGTTCCACCATGGTCATGGCTGGATCTCGGGGCCACTCACTGGGTCTCCTCCTGGTTCATGCCGGAGGAAGGTGCTTGCCAAGAGGGTGGGCGAACTGCTTCTTTGTGCAGCTGCTTGGGTTCCACCATGGCTGTGGCCGGATCTTGGTGACCGCTCACTGGGTCTCCTCCTGATTCACGCCTGAGGGAGGCACTTACCAAGAGGGCATGCGAATTGCTTCTTTGTGCAGACACCTGGGTTCCACCATGGCCTTGGTAGATCTCGGGGGCTGCTTACTGGTTCATCTTTAAAACACGGTAGCTCTTTTGAAATCTTTGCTAAGTCCAACAGCTGAGGACATTTACTTTCTTTCACTGACTGACATTTTCTTTTATGCATAGTTCATAGTGTCCTATTTCTTTTAGTCTTAATTTTTTTGGTTAAAAATTAGATATTTTAGGGCCGGAGATATAGCTCAGCAGCATAAGCACTGGCCTGGTAAGCTTGAGGTCATGAGTTCGATCCCTGGTACCAAAAAAAAAAAATTTTTTTTTTTAGATAAAAAGTTGTAGCAGTTTTGGATTTTGATATTTTTCTCTTTAAAAATACTCTCATTCTTTCTGTTTAGATAATTAAACCAATGAAATGTCTTCTGCAGTATAGTTGCTCATTCTTTTACTTAGTCCCTCGCCCATTTCTTTCTTGTTTTTAAGTTCGGCTTTGTTTTTTTATTCTGTGTGGATGAATCTGTATGTTGATATGGAGGTACAGTTTTAAATTGTGGCCACTTAAAAAGTCTACTTGTGACTTTTACCTCTCACTGTCTGTCTCTTTCTCTTATTGAGTATTAAAACCCCAAACCTTCATGCTACATCATTAGCTCTTTTAAAAAATGTTTTATTTGGGATAAGGTTACCCTAAAACTGCTCAGACTGGGTTAAATTTGAGATCCTTTTGCCTCTACTTCTCAAGACTGTGGGGGTTATAGACATGTGCCTCTTGTCTGGATACCTGGCTTGTTTTTTTGGGGGTGTGTGCTCATTTTTTTTTTAATTTATTTTTTTAAAGGTGCCAGCACCTGAATCCAAGTGTATTTCACTGTTGAGTTATAAGAATATCCCCTCCACCTGCCTTTTTAACTTTGAGAATTTTTTTTTTGTTTCATCTTGAGACAGGTTTTTGCCAAATTGGCCATGAGACAGATTCTTGCCAAATTGCCTCCAATTTGTGCTCTTTCTGCCTCAGCCACTGGGATTATGGATTTCTGATGCCTCACCTGGCCTTATTTTTTGAAATGCCTTTGACATCACCTGAACATCTTCAGTCAAGAATATATTCGGCAGGTTACACAACCACTTCTTCTTTTTTTTTTTTTTTTGACAGGGTTTTGCTATATAACCCATGTTGGCCTTGAACTCACTACTTTAGGCTTGCTTCAAATTTATATTGATCCTCCAGTAGCAGCCTCCAGAGTTTTGGGACTGCAGGCATGCACTGTCGTGCTTGGCTTACAACCATATCTTCAGGCCAATAATAAGCCTTTTTGCTGCTGATACTGTCACTTGTACCTGTAATGCTTGGATATAGGTGTAACCTAAAATCAGAGTGAGCCCCTCTGTCAGAGCAAAACTGGTCTGGCTACATTTTGGCAGAATCTACTGAGTTTGGGAGGTAGGCGCAGCCTCAAGCAAGAATGTTCTTAATCAAAACGCTACAGTTTTTAAAGTATCAACACAATATTTTTAATGGTTTTGATTGATTTCTAGATTAATCAGTTCTTTGTCAGTTTTGTTTTGCTTTATAGTAATATATTGGGGAGAGGATTTGCTGACCCTAGAACTGCCCTACCAGTACCCTTTGCCTTTTTTTTTTTCCCTTGATCACAGTGTCTTCTTGAATAGTCTGAGCTGCCCTTGACTTACTGTATGTTCCAGCGTGACCTCCAGCTGGCAGTACTCCCACCCTTACAAGTGCTGGGACTGCCTGGCATACATTACTACGCCCAAATCTTAGCAATACTTTTCAAGCCCTCAATACTTAAAAATATATTATGCCTTTTTCATCCTTAGGTAATTATCTACTTCACACTGTGCTAATCCATCCTTTGTTTTTGAAAATTTTAGTATACAAATAAATATCCATACATAATGTGTTATTTCATTTTGTATGATTTAGAACGTTTTATACCTTGAATGATGCCATATTTGTGATTTGTTTACCCTAGCTTTTGAAATAATTCTATGAAATTCTTCCATGTTGATGTCATCTTTCATTTGTTTCTACTGTTACATGGTGCTGCATTATGATATATGTACAACAGTCTATTTTTCCATTCTATTGTTACTAGGTGTTTGTTTTTTGTCTATCACAAAACAGTGTTGCTATGGACATTCTTTTACTTGTATATACATTTCTCTTGTTTTTCAAGCTTTAGGTTGCCTCTTATTGCTTATGAAATCAATTTACTGAGTCATGATCAGCACTAATTTTTTTTCTTTTTTTGGTACTAGAGATTGAACCTAAGAAGCTCTGAACTACATCTTCAACCCTTTTAAAAAGTTTATTAGCCAGGCATGGTGGTGCTGCCTGTAATTCCAGCACTCAGGAGGGCTGAGGTAGAAGGATTGCTGTAACTTCGAGGCTAGTCTGAACTGGATAGCAAAACTCTGCCCTAAAAAGACCAAAAAAACAAAAAAACCCCCAAAACAACAACAACAACAAAAACCACAACAGCTAATTTTGAGACAGGATCTCACTAAGTTTCTCAGGCTAGCCTTGAATTTGTAGTCCCACCTCAACTTCTTGACTAGCTAGGCCATCATGCCTGGCTTTATTTTACTTATTTTTAATTTTTTTAAGAGCCAAAGGAAAAAGTTTACTGGACAGAGACACAGGATGCATTTAAGAGTAGAGTGTGGGCGTGTTGAGAAAATATAGCCTCGTTTAATTTTTTATCCTTTTTTTTTTTTTTTTGGTACCAGGGATTGAACTCATGACCTCATGCTTGCCAAGCCAACCTCGTTTAATTTTTAAAATTGAGTATATACAAAAGAAAACACCCAAGAACATTACATACTTGCGTGTAAGTTTTTGTTTCATGAACATCATCATAAGAAGCCCCAAACTCCTAAGTCACCCCCTGTTTCTTTTGATATAGGGTCTTGCTATGTCACCTCTGTGGCCCAGCCTGGCCTTAACTAACAGTGATCCTTTTACCTCAGCTTCCAAGTGCTCAGATTACAGGCCTGCACCACCATGTTAACACTTCTTATTTCTTGTACTCTAATCTCTAGAGAAAGCAGTATATGTTGTTTATTTTTTCTCCTTTTAAATTCCCTTCCTCTTTGCCCAGTGAGGTTTTTTTGTTCATCATTAGCAAAATCACTGATACTATTTTCAACCTCTGCCAGACTTTTCCTTTTACTATTTTATACTAATATTGACATGGTTTTGTTCTGAGGACAGTTTCACCTTGAAGCTTGGAGTGGGTGGTTTTGTTCTTTTGCAGTCATCTGTGGCCTGGAGGAGGCAAGGCCTTTTTTTTTTTTTTGTTCGTTTGTTTCTTATGGACTCTTTTCTGTTATTTTTTTTCTTTAAAATAAACTATTTGAATCAATTTGTACCATCCATTTACCACTCTGGAAATACTCTTATCAATAGATGATCTTGTGCATATTACCATGATTTTTGTTCTTTGGTTAGTTTCATCTTCTCCATTATTACTCTTTTCTTAATTCTTGGTAATTTTGATTTTAGTATATGTATAGATGCTTGTTCCAACGTTGCTTGCACCATTCTGTGAGTAACTCTTCTGTGGTGATGTTGTCTACAATCCTACCTCAGACAGCTACTTTCATGGTCATACCCTAGCCAGTGCATTTGTATGGTACTGGGGATTAAAACCAGAGCTATATCTTCAGTCCTTTTTTGGGGATGGGGTCTTACTAAGTTACTAAGTTGTCCAGACTGGGCTGGATATTGTGATCCTCCTGTCTCCGCTGTCTAAAGTACTGGGATTATGAGCGTGGAGAACCATCCCCAGATTAACCAGTGCTTTTTAAACTGTCCATTGTAAACAGGCAGTATATTTTTTTCTACTCTATATGGATGAATTCATCTATAAAATTGGATAGTAAGAAATTAAAATGCTGTTTGTTACAACAGTATACAAATTGTTATGAAGTTACTAATCAATTACTTTGAATATGTGTACTTCATTACATGTGGACAGGCAGTCACAGATAACACTTTTCTGATTAGTATTGTTTTTCATCCTCTTCGTTCTTTTGGTTGGTGATAACTATAACCTTTCCATAATCTCAGTTACATTCACAACACTCTTAAATTTTGTTTTTCCTGCTCATTCTTTATAGTACTCTGGTTCTTTGATTCCACTGGGATGTCTGTTCCTACCATTTTGATATCACTGAAATTCTTTCTCTCTCTCTCTCCCCCTCTCCCCCTCTCTCTCCCTCTCTCCCTGAATGCTAGGTAAGTGCTCTACCACTGACCTGTTCGCCCTCCCCATCTCCTGATTCTCATTAAAAAAAAAAAAACAATTATTTTGAGACATGGTCTCACTGAGTTGTCCAGGCTGGCTTTAAACTTAAGATCCTTGTGTCTCAGCTTCCTGAGTAGTTGGGATTACACTTGTGTACCACTGTGCTCAGACTCTTGCATCTTTCTTGATTTGTTTTACTTGCTTGGCCAAACTGCAGTTTGGGTTAAATTCAAATTTTGCCATCTCTACACTTGGATTTATACATATGGCTCAAGGAGAACACATCTACATTTACCAGTCTTCAAATGCATGGCTGTAACTCTTATGGTCCTTACCATTGCCTAGAATTTGTGGTTGTACTTTCCTAGTTCCTTTATGTTCCCACTGTTGTCTCATACCTGGTCCTCCAGTGAGGTTCAATACCACTTGTGTTAGTTTGCATCACCAACATGAAGTACTTGACACATACAGCTTATGAAGAAAAACAGATTCATTTAGCTCACAGTTGGAACAGAATAGTACCAGAACAGCTTTCTGAAACTATGACCCCTGTGACCTAAGGATCTCTCACCAGGCCCTACCTTGCCCAGTAACACCCTTGGACCAAGCTTGATCAAATGTGATTTCAGAGGGCTGGGAAGGCTGACATGAAACAAACCCTTCTTGACTATCACATGGCCAGGTGCAGTGACACATGGTTGTGATCCTGGTACTCAGGAGACTGAGGTAGGAGGATTGCCACGAGTTCATGGTCAGCCTGAATTACATAGTGAGACTGTCTGAAGAAATACCCCACTCTCTGAAATGACTGTCACATTAGCATCAGCTGAATACTTGTACTTTCTACCCTGGAGGCAAACTACTGCCACCATTTTTCATTTTAACTCTTAACATCTATGTTCGTCTCAGGTTGTCTTAGGAGTCCTAAGGGGTAAATGCACTGCAAAATGGAACTTTAAAAATTAGATTTTTTTTTTTATCTTTAAAGATAAATGGCTTTTCACTTCCTCAGCTCTAGGACATAAATTGTCACCACTCATCAGCTCAGATGAGTGGATAGAATATGCAGGTAATAGAACCAGACGGTCAAAGTTCAGTTTCATTTCCACAGGGAAGAGAGGGAGAGGTCCTAGGCCATCCAGGAAGGGATGAAGCAAGATTGAATATGTCTGTTGTCTCATTGTGTTCCTTCCCTTGACTGTTCTTGCAATAAAAGACCCTAATACACCTATATACTATAAGATGGTGACTTGGGTAATGAGGCCTCTCAGTCTCTTCTGAGGTAGCTTTGAATAAATCCTTTTTTTCCAAAATAAATGATCTCCTTTAATTTTGTTAGCAGTATATGAATCTGAGAATATAGACCTAAGTGGCTGGAACAGTTTAATAGCTAATAAGAAAATGTATTTTCTTGACTAACCTAGCTTTTTAGACTACTGCATATAATTCTTTTTAATACGAGAGAAAAACATCAGATAAAACTCAAGCTGCTTTTACTTGTCTTCTTGGTCATCTCTTCTTACCACAGTATTCTAGGACATTTAAAAGTATTTTTACATATAAAGATGTTATTTTTTTGTCTTGTAAAAGTACAATTCTGCCTGTTAGATGAGAACAAGTCCATGGGTAGAACCAGGATGGTACATGGAGAGGGAGAAGATATGCCAGACATTACTTTCATTGAGAAGTAAGAGTTTCTATATGGAGTGGTGAAGTAGAGATGAATAGTGGACACATTAAAAAACTGTTTAAGGTTAATCAACCTACAGTAAGTGGTAGACTGTCCAAAGCAGAGTTCGTTATATGGCATTCTAGGGTATGTGTGCTCTGGTGGACCATAGGGACATTCAAGAAGACCGAGGCGAAGAGGCAGCCTTTAAAGACAAAAAGAAGTGCATGTATGCCAGGTGTGGTAGTATATTCCGGTAATTTCAGCACTTGGAAGGTTGAGGCAGAGGATTGCTCTGAGTTCACCCAGGCTGGATTACATAGTGAGACTCTGTCTTTAGGGGAAAAAAAAAAAAAAGTATATGCAAACTGTTTTGAAACTAAAACCATTAATTATTGGCATTTGTTGCAAGAATTGACAGTGTTTTCAAGTGTCAATGTGCGAATGGCTCCTGGGAATACTTTGGGCCTTGAGGAATTCCTTGCATAGGGACTGAGACCTGTTGTAGTGGCCTGTTACCTTATTTTGTGTAATTGAGTCTCAACTTCCCTATGGGAATTTATCTTCATACACAGCATGTAGTATTAACAGTAGTACAGACTCCACCTTGTTCAGCAAGTAAAGATTTATGAGCTATTCTGTTATCTAAAACTGTTATAACAAGAGAATTTAATGAGTGCTGCTGTGGGGAAATAGCTTTTGCAGTGGAGTTTGTAAGAATTCTTAGAATAATGGATAGGTTATTTTTCATTTGTTCATTAGCTGTGCCATACCATGATAGAAAACAAAGTAATTTGTAGTCTCATGTTCTGCCAGGTGGCTCGCATTTGACCCATAGGTGTGTGTGTTGGGAGGAGCAGTCTAATGATTGCTCCAGTGATTCCTTTCAGATCTGTTATGTCTTGACCACAAAATAGTGAAATACCCTGTAAAAGAAGAGTCCTGTGGGGGGGGGTGGAGAGAGAGAGAGAGAGAGAGAGAGAGAGAGAGAGAGAGAGATGTGAGGTTGAAAAGAGTAGATAGGAAGAGGATTTTAGAAATGAATGAGTGGTCCAGTTGAGTGTAAGAAGTTGGTAACAGCTAAGGAATAGTCATTATTGTAAGTTTATAGAGAAATGAAAAAGAATGAGTGCAAAACCCATGTAGGAACGGGTTCCCTTTAGACTAGAGGGAAGAACAATGTGGGAGAAAATACTGTTGTATACTTAGTACTTCACTGTGTGAACATTAAACCAGAAGGTTGAGAGTCTTGTTCTATTTACATAAAGGAATTTGACATCTCATGTAACCAGTTTATCATCTACTACCAGCCACTTGACAATGCTTATCCCTTAACTTTTCTCACCAGACCCAAACCAGTAATCTGGTTGTTTGAAGAACCGACCCAGATGTTTTTGGTTTTTTTTTTTTTTTTTGGTGGTACTACTGGGGGTTGAATCCCAGACTTTCATGCTTAGCTAAATCCCTTGTCCTTTTTTAGTTTAAGATCTCTCTGAGTTGCCTCAGCCTCAGAATACGGGGATGACAGGATTGCACCACAGCATCATGTTCTGTTTTCTTGGTTTGTTCCTTTTGTCACTTACAGAACTTCAAGAATGGTAGGCAAGTGCTCTATCACTGAACTACAGTCCAACTTTGTTCATTTGGAAAAAATTAAATACTATGGGATCTTTTCCTTCTGTGTTTAAAGGACTTCATTTTAATTCTACTACAGGGAGTTTTGTGATAACTTTTTGGTTTCCACTTTTGATGACTTTCTTCCCCTTATATTAAATTATATACAATAAAATTCTACAGGGAGAATGCCTGATAGAATTCACTGACTAAAATTCACCCAAATAGTAGTCATATATCATGACCAGAAAAAAGAAAAATCACTGTTTCTTGTTTTTCAGAAGCCAAGAGTAGAGTTTTGAAAGATAATACTTACATGTGACAGAAGATTCAATAAGTGCAAAACTGCATACAATACCGTATCTTCTATTCCTATTCTTCATTCGTTGTCCTTCCCAAAGCAATTTATATTACCAGTTTCTTGTTTCTTCCAAAGAATATGTGCTTCCCTAGTCATACTCACATAAATATAATTTCCCTTACATACAAATAATATAATGTGTCTTTTTTGTTCATTGGAACTTTCATGAGAATTGTTATTTATCTCTATAAAACAGCTTTCCATTCCCTACCCACACCCCTGTGGAACCCAGGACCTTGTGGCTAGAACTTTACCAGTAAGGTGTATCCTTCTTTAGCCTGATTGTGCTCATTCTTAATGGCCACATTATTTGGACATACCATGATGGATCTACAAGATGTCATGTTTGAGTGGTTTTAACCCTAATACTGATTATTTATTTGGGAAGCAGAAATTAAATCTGATTTGGTACTTAAGTTTAAGAGAATTGAAATGATTGATGTACCATATTTTTTTTTAAATTTCCATTCTAATTTATATTTTATTTAGAGAAAAAAAGCAACACAGAGAAGTGTAGAAATACAGAATTTCAAAAAAATAATAGTAAGAAATCATTAGTTGATAAATTACATATTGTTATCTTAGAAGTAGTTGTTTGAGTTACAAGTTACAAAATCAAAGCATAAAAAGTGGACAAACAATGGCAGTACAAACTATTCTGTTTGATAAATAACAGTATTACGGTTATCTATCTTGCACACACACTTAAACATACATAGTTATATCCTTTAGAGCATGTTCCTTCCCTTTCATTAACACAATATCTGTTATACATGATGTACCATATTGAAAGTCATTGATATTGTCATTTTCTTACAAGGAAAAGCAGTCTAGATTTATTTGTGCTACTCATGTAGTTTATTCCCTGAAGAAACAAGAGTTATAGTCACTTTAGTATTTATTTTCATAGTTGAGCTTTTTATTGAACACATTACAACAGAAGTTTAGTCTTAAAAAACCAAAGCAATATTCTAATCAGGCCCTTCAGATTGTTCCTTTGCTTACTCTCCTTAAGTGAGCAGTAGGAGCAGAGCAGGGGCAAGATCTTGTGCTGATACAACTTCAGGTGCAGGAGCAGGTCTACCACCTATGCATTGCAGGCGAGACTCCCCAGGTTGACATTGGCCAGGGTCTTTTTAAACAAAACAAGCCAGAAAGGTTCAATATTGACATCAGCTGTTTAACAAGGGTGTTGATCTTAATCCTCCACTGAGGGTTACCTCATCATCTTGCAGAATGACAGACAGTAGGGTAGATATAGGTAAGCTCAGAGATCTAAGTCAGTGTGATCCAGTTGCAGAATAAGTCTCTAGATGAAATGACAGCTTCACCCAACAAGGCTTCAGCTTTGTTGAAAGGACCAAGCATCTTGTCAGTAGTTGACGAAAGGGACACAGGAAAGTACACATAGCTGAGTACTTTCAGCTATGGTATTTTGAAAAGGTCTCATGCTGCCTTCTTTCAAAAATTTGAAATTTTTACTTTGTGCTTTATGGTTGATATTAATTTTGTTTGAGTATATTTATCAAATACTTTAGTGAAAAAAAACATACAGAATATATAAATTCTCAACAGAAAATCAGCTTAGATTTTTATTGGTTAGAAAATCTTGAAATTATCTTTCATACCTGGGGGTATTTTTCTATATATCTAAAAATATTTTATTTCATGTTTGTATTGCAAATATACTTCATTTATAATGCTTTCAGTTTATTGGTTTAACTTTTACTCCCTCTGTTGGCTTTCAGAAGTGTTACATTCCTTTTGGAACAGTATCAGGAAAAGCATTTATGCTTATTTTCTCTTAATTCCAAAATTAGTAATGGTATAAATTATGCTTATGAAGTAGGCTACACATGGAATTATTTTAAATTAATAATCTTCCAGTGGCTGAAATATTCTGGTTTTCATGAATGTATTAAGGAAATTATCAGTTTGCCTGTTTTATTAGCAGTTGAAAAGGGATAAGAAAGAAAAGAAAGTATGTAGAATGTGTTTGTATTAATCAAAAAGTGGGTTTGAGATCTTTGGTAAATGAAAGAAATTTTCAGATATTTTCTACGTTTAGTTTACTATAGATAGAACCATTAAGATACTCAGTGGTTTCAAATGATAAAGATGCCATATTGTACTAACTGTTAAACCACAAGATTAGTGTTTGTATCTGTCTGTTACTTATGGGACATCATGGTAGTTGCCTTCTATAACATGACATGTATGGGGCAAGTTACTGACTTGCTGTGTACATTCTTAGCATCCTCTTTAAAAACCACCAGTCAATGGAATTTGCACTGCATATAAGCCACACACACTCTGGCAGTTAAAAGTTATATTCTGTTTCTTCATAGTTATGCCATTCACAGTTGTGATAGGGACATTAAGGTCTAAATTTAATGTATGGTGTAAAACATGTAAGATGTTTTTAATAAGACCCTTAAAGTCATTTATAGAATTTTTTGGGTTCACAAACTAGTTGCTAGTGGCTGTTGTTTATGAAATAGAACATCTAGTTAAACCCTAGAGTAACTTGAACGTGATTAGAATGATATGGGAACTAGGAAGATCTGAGGGCACAGCAAAATCTGGTCTTTTGTCTTAATGCTCCCCTGGAGCAACTCCTATTGAGGTTGTTATACATGTATAACTTTAGTTGGTCAATTGCATGTAGTTGAAGTTTTTTTTTTTTTTTTGGTAGTTTTGGTAAATCTCTATGTTTTTCCCTAACCCCTTTTGAGGATTTAGTATGAAAATAATTATTCCAGGTAACTCGATGTTTTCTAGACTAGTTTATTTTGAAGTGTTCCTTTTTATTTCTGTTAAAGTCAAACATACATATTAATTGTGTCAAGGTTTTGAAGATCCCTTTCTGAGTGCGTAATTTAAGGTTCTAAATTTGAGCCGGCTGTGGTGGTGCATGCCTGTAATCCCAGCACTAACTTGGGAGGCTGAGGGAGGCTGGGGAGGGTTGTTGCAAGTTAGAGATCATCCTGGGCTACAGAGTGTGCCCAAGACCAGCTTGACTAAGACCCTGTCTCAAAAACAAAACAAAAACAAACAAACAAAAAATCCTTGAAAATCTTTATTTGGTTACTTGCTAGCCTTGTAAGTTCAGTAATAGAGTGCTACCACTTAGGAAAGTTGGCATGTTGTGTTGATTAAATAATCTTCTATTTCTGTTTATTGATTTTGTGTTTTTATACAGGTTGCTTTCCTGTTGCATCTTTGCTATCATTTCCTAGATTTTGCTCCATGATTTAACTTGAAATTCTGAAATGAAGATGGAGGAAGCCGTGGGAAAAGTTGAAGAACTCATCGAGTCTGAAGTTCCAACAAAAACATCTGAACAAGAGACAGTTAAGGAGGAAGATGGATCTGTAGAACTAGAACCTCAAGTTCAAAAAGATGGTGTAGCAGATTCTACAGTTCTTTCTTCAATGCCCTGTTTATTGATGGAACTGAGAAGGGACTCTTCTGAGTCTCAGTTAGCATCCACAGAGAGTGACAAGCCAACAACTGGCCGGGTTTATGAGAGTGACTCCTCTAATCATTGCATGCTATCCCCTTCCTCTAGTGGTCACCTGGCTGATTCAGACACATTGTCTTCTGCAGAAGAGAATGAACCCTCCCAGCCAGAAATAGCAGTAGAAGGTGACCCATCAGGAGTGTCTGGTGCCACAGTTGGGCGCAAGTCTAGGCGGTCACGTTCTGAAAGTGAAACATCTACCATGGCTGCCAAGAAAAACCGGCAATCCAGTGATAAACAGAATGGCCGAGTCGCCAAGGTTAAAGGTCATCGGAGCCAAAAGCACAAGGAGAGGATCAGACTACTGAGGCAGAAACGGGAGGCTGCTGCAAGGAAGAAGTATAACCTGCTGCAGGACAGCAGTACCAGTGATAGTGACCTGACTTGTGACTCAAGCACGAGCTCATCAGATGATGATGAAGAGGTTTCAGGGAGCAGCAAGACAATCACTGCGGAAATACCAGGTAGAGGATGTTTTTTAAACTGACTGTAAAGCACCTGATGACATTTCTCAACTGTCAGACTCAGTTAGATGAGTGACACTTGAAAAAAAATCCAGGAGACCTGCAGCTCTCTAAATTTGAAGACTGCAGTCTGTTAGCAAGACATGGCCAATTATTTAAAAACAAAAAACCCTGTTCTTAGGTTTCCAGTGCACTTTAGCACATCAGGAAAAAAAAAAGTAATTAATGATAGAGACAAGATTGTTTTTAAATAATGGAATTTCTCACAAATCTTTCTCTGTTAGTACATTACCTGAGCTCCCACCATTGCCTTTTTAGCACTGCTTAGATTTAGTACTCACTGTTAGCATGTTCTCCTCAGGAATAGGCACCTTGCTTTCTTATATAGCCACTGTACTTGAGCTTATGGTGTCTGAAATAGCATTCTACCTTTCATTGAAATTTATAATAACTGTTCTTCCAAAAACAGTAATTTTTGTGTGTTTTCTCTCTAATTCAGTGAATGAATTATCCTTGTTGCACATTTTTCTATCCTAAGTTTTCACTCACATTGGAATGAATGGCTTTTGCAAGATTTTTGGTTAGTCTCCCAACCTTTAAAAAGTTTGTTAGAAATTTGCTTGTTCCAGTTCTCATTGGTATAAGGACCTGTAATTTATTACATGTTTGACATAACCTCTTTCTGCATATTATCATATTTGATACTGTGTATTACGGCAGTCTTAAGACTTTAAAGAAGAAGAAAGATGATATCTGACTGGTTCGTAAGTGGTAAATTGTCATTGTCTAAGAGACTCTTACATGACTAGGAACATTTTATAAGTTGCATAGTGTTTAATATGTTGTGACAGCATTGTTTATTGCTGCATTATAGAGGGGGAAGTTTTGGTTTTCTAAAGTTTTATAGATGACTTCCCCCCCTAGTTTTCTGTTTCTACTGTGAAGACAGCATATTGCTGATTTACAAAGAATATTTCAAGAAAAATCATATTGGTTAATTAAATCTATAACTAATCAAACTTACAAACTGAAGAATGACTGATTTTAAAAACACTTTATAGGTGTTCTACTTAAAATAATAAAAGTCTCATCCATATAGCATATTAAATATGAGTTTTAAAATGTCTTTAGAAATGCCTCTGTTTACTATGTATTGAATTCCTTTGGTAGTTTCTTGTATTAAAACTACTGGATAGGGAATTTAAATGGAGCTCATAAGAGAAGTAGACTTTGAGGTTTGTTGTAAGTAACAAAGCAGACTTTGTTCCAAGGCATATTCTAGGTGTATTTTAGTTTTGCATTTAACAGTATTTTTAAGAAAACCTTATTAGCATCTGGTAAAATTGCTCATGCATTCTTAATATCTTATTCTGATCTGTTAATCAAGATCTTGATGGATCTCTAATAATGTTGAATTCCACTTACTAAACAGGTTTTTAATGTACAACCCCAGTTTCTTGATTTTTATGGGACAAGAGAAGGTAGGTGACCAAAATTTTCTTCAACAGTAGAACCTTGTTTTAAAAATGACATGAGGAATGGCTTGGTGAACCTTTTTTTTTTTTTTGGCTTACACAGATAGGTTGGATGTGGTATGTTCTTACTAGATTACCTTGACCATTGTTTAAAACTTCTAAATAATACAAGTGATTCATTTCTTATCTATTCTGATTGTATATAGTACTAATCAAATACCAAAGTAAGATAATATGACTATAATTTAGGTTCTATTTTATATGCCACTTAGTAAGGTTTTGACTTCTGAAAATGCATAGTTTCTAAGGTAGAGTTTCTGTGGAAACTCAAATGGTTAGCTAAGATGCATGACTTCTGTATATGACTGCCTGTGCCATGTACTGCAGTTTTGGGAGATGTGCCAGTCATATAAGACAAGGTCTTTCTGTAATTATGCAAAGATGGAATAACCTAGTGTTTAAATATCAGAAATTTCAGCTGTCCATGTTGTTATGTCTGAAAAATTGTGACATTGTAAATTTTTAATGTATCAGTTATGTTTATTTTAGTTTCTTGAGTCACATTATGACTTCAAGTTTGAGGAGGAGGCACATTTAACCTATAGCAAGAGCAGTTGTTGAACAGTTGGTATCTTTTTTGTTTGTTTGTTTTTTGAGGCAGGGTCTCACTATGCAGTTCAGGCTGGCCTTGAGCTCACTTTGTAGCCCAGGCTGGTCTTGAACTTGCAACGATCCTCCTGCCTCAGCTTCCCAAGTGTTGGGATTACAGGCGTGAGCCACCACGCTGGCCTCTTTTTTTTTTTTTTTTTTTTTTTGAGACAGGTTTTCACTATGTAGTTCAGGTGGGCCTTGAACTCACTCTGTAGCTCAGGTTGGCCTCCACTCTGTGGTGATCCTTCTGCCTCAGCTTCCTAAGTGCTGGGATTATAGTCGTGCACCTCTATGCTCAGCCAAACAGCTCATTTAGAAAAACATTGTTACTACATGTTTGTGATATATAATGATTACATTCATCATGAGGAGCTGGTTTGTATACCTAAGGCATCTTAATTCTTTCTTCATCCCTTTCTTCCCCTTACCTCTCTATCCCATAAAATTGTGTCATGAACTGATTTGAACACAACATTGTGGACATTGAGGTGAACTTAAACTGGATGTGCCTAAGAGAATCTCTTAGATGTGGAAATTTGAATCTGGCTGTTTATACAGAGTAGAAACCAAGTGGAAAAGTATTTTGTCAAGAAACAACCAATTTAGTAATTCAGAAAATGCTTATTTGTAAGCTTTCGGCAGCAGCTTTTGGCAGCAGGAATGTTTGAAGAACATTCCTGAATATAGTCTTAAAACAAATAGCAATTAGTGCATTTTTTAGAGTCTGAAAATATGATGCAGACTTATACAATGCGTGATCATACTTAATAATTTGTTTTGATATACAAGCAACATGTTTATGAAGTTGTCTTTTTAAAAAATATTTAACTGAAAGTACAGCATTATACATACCATTTTAAATTTTATTTAAAGAGAGAAAAAAAGTAAAACAGAAAAAAGGGTAGCAACAAAACAGAATTCCAAAGAAAAAAAGAAAAAAAACCACCCACTAAGAAATCAATAGTTGATGAGTTACATACTGTTATCTTGGAAATAGTTGTTCAAGTTACAAAATTGAAACATATAAAGTAGACATTCAAACAGTTAATACATAACCATTTTCTTGAAGTTTTTGGAAATACATAAATGTTAGAATCTATTTGGAGGTATCATATCAAGGTAATTCTGGTAGTACTTTTATTTGAGGAACCTAAAGATTTTATATATATATGTGTGTGTGTGTGTGTGTGTGTGTGTATACACATATATATATATTTATTTATTTTTTATTTTTTAAATACTGGGGATTGAACTCATGACCTCGCACTTGCCAGCCAGGTGCTTATGCCACTGAGTTAAATCCCTCGCCCCAAGCAGACTATTTTATAGTAAACTTATAATATTTTATGTTGTGTTAATGTAAAAAATACTGTGTGGTGGTTATAGTGAATATTTAAATCTTTTATCCAGTGTCCAATTGATCTTCATAGAATTTTAAAATATACTTTATTTTCAATTTTAGGACTAGAGCATTCTTTTTCATAGGGAGGCCACTTTTGAGACTTAACTTTGGAGGTTTGTTGTGGGTTTGTTGTTGCTCAATGAGTTAATTCTCTGAACAAACGTGTGCATCAGCATACATGAACAGCTAGATAAAGTTTTTCCAGTAACTGTTGCTTTTCATAAATAGTTTACATAGTGAACCTTAGCTCAGGATAGCACCATCTTATCTTGGCTATACTGGCCTGCTTTTGTATGGACTGATGGTCTACCATATAAATGCCTATTGAGACTTAAGTTCCAAAAATAGTACCTATCATAATAGGGAAGAGTCAGTTGTCTTAGCCATTGCCCTTTTTAGAGAATGTCAGGGAGGCTAGGCTATTGATGACAGCTGTCTAAAATCACTGGAATTCTCAGTCCACATGATCAGGCCTGACTGGCCCAGCTCTATTGGAGGCAGGACTCAGCACTCACCATTCACTATATATTTATGCACTGAAATATATCATGATAAAGTATGTTTTTTGATCTGTTGACTGTTGCATGGAATTAAAGAAAAAAGACTTTTTTTTTGAGATAGGATTTCGCTATGCAGTTTAGGCTGGTCATGAACTTACTTTGTAGCCCAGGCTGCCCCCAAACTTGAATCAGTCTTCCTGCCTCAGCCTCCCAAGTGCTAAAAAAAGCTTCTTCTTTTTTTTTTTTTAAATGTAGTAAATCCTTTGTAGAAATAATCTGAAAGTAGAAAAATATGAAGTAGAAGGTTGAATGATTATGTTTTTGCTGACATTTGCTTATGTTGGCTTCCATAATATAAGAATTTTCATGCTGGATATGCTTCTACATTATTTTTCCTCTTAACTTTTTGAGCCTTCAGCCAAAACCGTGTATTCTGTAGAATATTTGGCCTTTGAATAATTTAGCTAACTGTAAAAGTAATTTCCCTAGTATTGGTCATTTGGGATGTTAAAATTTTGCTCTCATGAGTGAGAGTATGAACACTTAAAGCTGTTGACCATATACTGCCATACTGTTCTTCTGAAAATACATCACTTATTCCATCCAGGAGTTTGAGTTTTATGCATTATATTCTTCTTACTGAGTGTTTATTTCTAAAAAAATCTTGCTGATTTGGTAGAAAAATCACATCTTAAGGTTAATATTTCTTAAGTTGAAAAATCATATTTGGCCTTTTGTATTAACAGTCCCTTTATGTTTTGTGCATGCTTTCCTCCTGGTGGATATGTTTTTTTCTTATTCGTTTGTGTGTTCTCAACCTAGAGGGATTTGTTTGGAAAATTTTTAATTTATTTTAGGCTCATAGTAAATGATAAGGCCTTAAGATGCAGAGAGTCTCATGAAAACACAGTAACTTTTTTCCTAGATTGAATGTGAACTGACTGGGTAGGTAAAAGCCCTTGTTCCTATTACAAGCCTTTTGTAACCTGATTGTGTTTTGGTAGCTGTTTAGGAGACTCTCTAGATACATTGATACATTATCTGGAGACAGAATAATCAGGTACAATGTGTGTTTTCAACTTAGTAAATACAAACTAGATAGCTAGAATTTATGCTATTTTTTTAACCTCACTATACATTAGAATCATTGGGAAATATGTGGAAGGTAGTCAGTATTTAAAATTTCTTATACTTTGGCCCCATTTCAGCCCAGTTAAGTTAGAATATTTGGGCTTTGATCGCAGACAGCAGCATTTTTAAAGCTCTCTAGTGATCACAGTGAGCAACCAGACTAAGAGCTACTCAGGTACGTTGCAGTTGAGCTGGGTACCATGACACACACCTGTAGTCCCCAGCTACTTGGAGGCTGAGGCAGGAAGATCCTTTCAATCTAGAAATTCAAGGCTAGCCTAGGCAACAAAGCAAGATCTTATTTCAAGGAGGGGAGAGAAAAGAAGAAAAAAGTAAATGATACATTAAGTCTCATAGTTAAAAATTGTGAAACTGTTGTTTTGTTCTCTTAAGTTCTCTTATTGCTAATGGGTATCAGTTACTAAAACAGCATAGTAGTAATATTAGCTATAAACTACACATGGTTTTATATTAAATAACAGGCATGAGCACTCTTAGTTCAAGTGATTATTTAAAAAGTGTACATTCTTTAACTGTAGTTTTCTGTATGTTACATTGGGACGTTAAATTTATAACTTAAATTTTATAGGTGGATATATTCTTTGGCAATCTCATGTTAAAGCATCAAGACACTATTTTTGGTCTCCTTTTCCTAACTTACTTTCTAAAATGAGTGCCCATATTACCTTCGTATATACAAAAGCATAAGCTTTGCTTTGGGCAGAATTCTCAAAGTAAGATATATCCTAGGGCTACCAAAAGGACCTACCATGTGTGTTTAAGCTGAGAATATGGCCTCTGTGTGTGTGTGTTTTTTTTTTTTAATAGCTTTTTAGAGCTGGTTTAGGTTTGTAGAAAAATTAAAGTTTCCCTACACCCCCACTCCCATGTATAATCTCCTTTACTATCCTGTGCTAGAGTGTACTTTTGTTAAGTGACAAATCTGTGTGATTAGTCTGTTGTCTACTATTGGTGTTCACTCTTGTTGATTTTAACAAATGTGTAATTGGTCCTTTTGAGATAGGGTTTCTGTAGTCAGTCGAGGATGGACTTGCAGTCATTGTGTAGGTTAGGCTGGCCACAAAATTCACAATTTCCTGCTTCAACCTCCTATTTGTTGGGATTACAGGCGAGTGGCACCATACCTAGCAGTTTCTCTTTCTGAGCCCTCAAAATTTCTTGCTCCTTAGTGTTTATTGCTGGTACTCATCTTTATGAGACTGCAACTTAGTGTAGTGCCCTCAGCATAAATATTCTCATTTTCTGAATTCAGCTTTTAAGTACCCATTTTTATATTTACAGAAAAATTAATGCCAGACTGAAGTGAGTTGTCTGATTTTCTGCTCTACACTTAGGTTTACCCAGCACATATTATAGAGGGAGCTTGAAAGGGAATTTGATAGCCCTTTAAATTTTTTTTTGTGTGTGTGTGTGTGTTTTTTGGTTTGGTTTGATTTTTCCCTAAGCTAAACACACTACATTTGGAAAAGTAGATGTCTTTAAGAAAATTTAGCTATAAAAATGAGTAGTTTTAAAAATTTGTGTGTGTGTGTGTGTATGTATGTTTTAAAGTAAAGACAGCATAAGGGAAGGATTAATTTTTTATTGTCTACAGCTACTGTTTTTTGAGGAGGTGGTTTGAAACAGGATCTTGCTATGTGGTTCAGTCTGATCCTTAACTCACTGTGTAGTTTAGGCTGGCCTCAATTCTTGAGGTGATCCTCTTGCCTCTGGCTCTGGAGCGCTGGGATTACTGGCAAGAGTCACCACACCCAAGGCTGTTCTTTAAAATAACACTTCTTGATGTAGGTCGATGACAAAGTCAGGACTGGTAAATTGATTGTATCATTTATTTATTCAGCAACCATTTGCATACTTACTATGTGGTTGTAGAAACACTGAAGTGGATAAAGTCTCTCCCCTCATGAAACCAAATCTGTTTTGAGAAAAGAGAATAAATGAATTTATCATGTGCTACCAGAGAGAGTACTGATATGCTGTCAGTAATGAAGCAGAATATGGGAGGTAAAAATTGAGTGGGAATGGAGTGAAAAAGTACAATAGTGGTTACAGAGTTAATATTGCATTGGACTGAAGAATTTAATATTGTATTGGTTTTGTTGGAGATGCAAATCAAAGATGATCTAGCCTAGTGCAAGAATAAATGCTGTACATATAGGTAGGATCGTATCTTAAAACTGGACTTTTATGAAACCATTATTCTGTTGGATATCCATAGCCATGTACTTGCTTACATACTTGGAATGTGCTGCATTGTGTGTAAGCAGGTTTCCTTACTGCATATCAATTTGGAACCATTATTGTGCTCCCCCACAGGGAAAGGATATGATTTATAGCATATTCTAAATTTAACCGGAAAACTTTCCTTTTGAGAATTATTACATAATGATTTATTATGGATCAGCTGCCAGACTACCCATTCGGAATTTTAATGTCAAGGCAGTAAAAATACTCAAGGATACACTGTTTATCAAACTAGTCTGTGTATTGAAAGCACCTGTAGAGCTTAACACTAAACAAACCTCAGATGCCTTGCAACCATTCCAGCTATTGTTATTGTTAAACCACTCTAGGTTTCTATGTTTACCAAAGGCTGGAAACCTCTGTTCAAGATTAGTCAGCTGTATAGTTAACAGAATATATGCTCTCAGATATAGTGAAGCTATGAAAAATAGTAAAGTCATTTTAGTTATTTTATTATTTTGTCTTATAATTGTTATTTTTGGTTAATGAATTTAAATATTACTTCTCAATGCTGTATCTGTCAGGCTTTTTTTTAAAAACCAGAAATCAAACTCAGGACCTTGCACTTGGCAGGCAGGTGCTTATGCCACAGCTATAACCCCAACCCCTCTGTCAAGCTTTTCTAAGAAATGTTTTTGCCATTTTCCTGAGTAAGCATATTTTAATAAAAATCACTTTCCTTGTTAATAATGTATTATCAAATGGCCTCATTGTTTTTAGAGCTGACTTTAGTTGTGCTGGGGATCTAAAGGAGTGCTCAGGGAAATTCCAGGATTACTTAACAAAGGTGCTGTCTGTGATAGAAACTGCATAGGTAGTGTTCTAGAAGAGGCCATAAGCTGTTTTTCCAACATGCAGAGGCAGACAGAGGAGAAATTCCACGTGTGGATGGAAAAGCTAACTCATCTGGACTCTGGCGAAGAGAGCAAGCAGCAACTGGAACCCAGGAACTTAAAATGTAACTAAGTTGGACAAACAATTTCCCATCATCCAATCAGGTGCTTAAATGCAGAAACTTGATTGACAGATATGACCACAGCAACCCTTTGTTGCTTCATACATGACTTTTTGAAACGTTGACAGTACATTAGAGTTCTCAAAGACATAATGGTTTTTCCAGTTAATATTGCTGAAAATGGGCACATTACAGAACAGCCTGTGAATATAACAAAATTGTTAACTGTCTGCTTTATGGATTGTGTAAAAAAGAGTATACTTTTGCTCATTGTAAGTTTCTTTTGAAATTGTTTTAAAAAGTATAGTAGTAAATAATTTCTTTTTTTAGAAATTAGGTATTTAAGACAAAGCAGCAGAATTTATTAGGTGTTTTACTCTATAGGTTATGGAACATATTTGTAGAATAGGAGTGATTGCTTTTATCATGCCAAATATATAAATAAAAATTAGGAGTCTAATGAACACATACATAACTAGTTAATGACTTGAGGAACTCTCTACCAGTTATTTTCTATAAACACTATTGACTCTGATTCAAATCATGTAGTTCTACTATGAAGATCATGAATGAATATAGTACATGAGTGTTTTTATATCACTCTTCTGCATCATTTAATGAATCAATTTGTTGATAGTCTTTGTTAATTTATAATATTAAATAGTGTTTGTATACAGAAAGAATATGTTACTTTTTGAGCAAATATTACCTCTGTGCCCACCATGCAAGATATTGTAAGGAAAGCAGATTAGACTGTAATTTGACATCATATGTGAGAAAAATAATGAAGTAGCCTTCCCTAATTGGCAAAGGATATGTTCCAAGAACCCTAGTAGATGCCTGAGGCTATGGATAGTATCAAACCCTATATATGCTGTTTCTTTTCCTATACATGCTTAACGTATTATAAAGTTTAATTTATAAGTTAAGCATAGTGAGGAGTTAACAACAATAAAATAGAATTATAACAATATATTGTAATAAAAGTTAATGTGAATATAGTGTGTCTCAAAATATCTTATTGTACTATGCTCACTCTTATGATGGTGTGAGATGACTGTGCCTACATGATGAGATGAAGTGAGGTGAGTGAGGGAGGCACTGTGACTTTGAGTTGGACTATGTATTATGTAAGGGTTATTAGAACAAAAAGCATGATACGGAGATGCTCTGTTAACTAGAATAGCTCCTAAGAGACTAATAGAAGTATAGTATGGATCCACTGGACAAAGGGATGCTTCACTCCTGAGGTAGATGACAGGAGATTTCATTATTATCACTTGGAATGGTGTGAAGTTTAAAACTTACTGAATTATTTGTTTATGCAATTTTCTGCTTACTGTTTTCAGATCACAGTTGGCTATAGATAAATGACATCATAAAAAAAAACCCTCAGATAAAGGGGGCCTACCCTGTTTTTCACTGCTATATAGATGGACTTTTATCTTGAGCGTTAACTTAAGCTCAATAAGGCAATAACATGGCATGCATCCTTCAGTTAAATTGTCATACTCAGATACAAAGGATACCTCTAAAGGATAAAGACAAATCAGCTCATGGAGGATATGCATTGAATGGGTTTTTAAACTGCTAGTGACTAACTTTATTAGCTAATGTACTAGTTCATTTCATTTTCAATATCTGTACTGAAAATAAATGTACTGAAAATAACTTTTAAATGTTAAAGGCCTGTGGAATGGATCAAAGGCAAGAAATGTCACAGGATTGGAAGTTTTACATGATAGGTGTTTTATGTGTGACCTACTATTAGGAAATACTGATATTTTATTTTTTTGAGATTTATAGGAATATTGTAAGAAACAGCTAAGTTGTGATAAAGATCTTTAATAAACATATGTAAATTTGCTAATGTTTTTTTTTTTTTTTTTTTTTTGTCTTTTGGAGACAGGATCTTGCTATGTAGTTCAGGCTGGCCTTGGGCTGACTTTGTAGTGCAAGCTGGTCTTGAACTGGCAACAATCCTCCTACCTCAGCCTCCTGAGTGCTGGGATTATAGGAGTGTGCCAGTGCACACTGCTGATAACTTTTTTTAAAAAGTATGTTTTCTATCAAATTTACTTACAATGGAAACTTAGCTTTTCTTTTCACATTTGTAATTTAATAACATAAATAATAAAATTAACTTTATTATTTGATGAAGTTGCAGTTTGAGATAAAAATCTAATTCTGTGTTTCTGGGGATAACTCACATTCTCACACTTGCCAGGCAAGTGTTTCAGCTGCTGAGTTAAATTCCTGCCCTGTAATTCTGTATTTTTAAGAGGAAAGGGTAGGTAGTATATCTGGAGTTTGGTGTATAAATCTTGTTTTTTGATATAGGGTCTCTCTGTGAGGCTGACCTTAAATTACAGTCCTCCTGGTTTAGCCTCTCAAGTGCTGGGATTGCAGGCATGCAGTACGTACTGGCTTTGCATCTAAATAATTCAGAGCTTTAATTTATCTTAATATTTCTCAGTAACCTTAGGCAGGAAATCTGTCATTGTTTGTTGTTGTTTTGGTTTGTTTGTTTTTTGCTTTATAGGACATCAGACCCAGGGTCCTGCTTACCTTAAGCATGAATCTTCTACCAAGCTACATCCCTAACCCTATGACCATTTTTCATTCAGTTTTATTCCAAAAATATTTGAGCCTCGTAAACTAATTTCTTTGAGACAGTGTCTCTCTTGTTACGTAGTTCTGGCTGACCTTGAACTCATTGTGTAGCCCAGGCTGGCACTGGACTTACAGTATTTTAATAGTCTTGCCTCAGCCTCTCGGAGTGCTGGGATTACAAGCATGTGCCACCATGCTTGGCTGTTTTTCTAGTTTTGAACTGAAGAGTATGTGGTTTTTTTTTTTTTTCCTTTCAGAACTTGATGTCTGAGAATTGGAAGTTAACTTTGGGAAACACTTCTTAATGTACTCGCTTTTGATTTAATAATACTTATAAAAATTAATTTGGTAAATGGCCTGTGTACATTTGGGAGGCTCAGGATAGAGACTTTGAGGCCAGCCTGGGCCATATACATAACAAGACCATGTCTCCAAAACCAGACAAACAAAAACCCTCAAAACTACACATGTGTACACACACGTGTGCATGCATACACACAGCAGACTCATGGTCTCTGAGTAATGGTTGTGAGATTTCCTGAAATTCACATTTGACCAAAAGACAGAATTTGAACACCAAGATATTTTTACCTTAAAAGTATATTAGTTGGTGGGTTTTTCTCTGAAATGATAGTTCTACATTTGTTAACTATGTTAGCATACATATATACTGGTTCATATGTTTTACGTCAGTAAGAAGAGCATATTAGTTTTAGATGCCTGAATTTTAACTTAGTTACATTCCTTACTTGAAGAGGTGTTTTTCAGGGGAAGTTTTTTTTTTTCCCTCCATTTTTACCTTCTAGATTTATTAGATATGGACTTTTAGACATAAGAAAATATGCTTTAATTTTAGCATGTTAATAATGACGGTAATACATGTATAAACTGCTCTAAGCACTTGTAGGTTTTTTGTTTTATTTACAACTATTTAGTATACTAAGCATAAGATTCATCTTTTAAGAATAACACAAATTATTACTACTGTTGAGTGAATGTATCCTAAATCTTATTATTGGATAATTGAGCAAGAGTTCTAGATAATTTTTCCCTTAAGAAAGAAATGAAAAAAATTTACTGGCATAGATTATCAAACATAGGTTTTAATAGTTGACATTCAAGATAAGTATAACATTTTAGATATTTGAAAAGGTGTTAAACACTAGTTATTTTGGAATGTTGTTTCTACAAAAGTTTGGATAAAGATGTGGAAGCAGAGGTTTTGGTAAAAAGCAAGAACACTATAATACATGGATTTATGTAGAACACATACCAAAACATTAAAATTTATTCTAAGCTGGGCATGGTGGTATGTAAAGGCTTATAATCTCAGCACTCTGGAAGTTGAAGCAGAAGGATTACAAGTTCAAGCACAATAGGTGCAAGACCCTGTCTCAGAAATAATAAGGGCTGTGGATGTAGCTCAGTAGGAAGGTCCTGGGTTCAATTCTCAGTACAACAAAACAAAAACAAAAAAACTAAAGTAAATTTGATGTTCTGTGGTTTCAGAGTTTAATTTTACAGTAGTTTTGTGGCAGAAACGTACAAAAAATTTTTTATTTTATTTTTGTACAATGCCTTGAAAGTAGTGTGTTACTGTCTTGAGGATTGTTGTTTTGAAAAACATTTTGCTTTAAAATAATAATATCTTTTCCAAAATGCAAAAATTTCTCCTGCAAAATAATTTGTTTTTGTATTGTGGACTTGAGTGTGTGTGTGTGTGTGTGTGTGAGAACATTTAAAGAAGTACTATTAGGGATTTTTGAATTCTTCATTGAGGCGATGTCTGTATTTCTCAGATTACAAGTATTGATACTGGCAAGAATTAATTTTGGGTTATGTAATATCATTTTCATGTAACTAATGTTTAAGTGCCTATTAGATTTCTCTTTATTTCTGTTGAGTTCCTTTAATTTTCCTAGAATTGTAAGATGATAAATGCATAATGTGAGCTGTTTGGTTGTATGTAAACTATTTAATGCTGGTAGGAAATATCTTTCCATCTACAGTACTAACCCAGACATGGCTGAAATGCTTTTTATGTAAGAATACAGTCCTATGTCTTGGGCTATTTGATTTAATGTGTGCACATGAGATTTCTACTTAATCTGTCATGTGATCATTTCACTTTAGCTTTTCTCCATGGGCTACAGAATTAAAAGGACTAAGATTTAGGCTTTAAAAGTTATTCCAATTTTAAAGAAGTATAGATGTGGTAGTGCATGCCTGTAATTCCAGCACTTGTGAGACTGAAGCAGGCAGATCACTGGGAGGTTAAGGTCAGCCTGGGATACATAGTGAGTTGAAGGCTAATTTGGAATGCATAATGACATCCTGGCTTAAAAACAAGTTAAAACACGCCCCCCCCCCCAAAAAAAACCCTGACCATTGTAAAGAAAAGACTTAGAAAATGTTAGAAAACAAATTAGTTATATCTAATTTTTCCTGACTACTATAATATATTGACATTTCCTTCTAGTGTATTTCTTTAACTGGTTACATTTAAAGGGCATTATTCTTTCACTAAAGATAAATATATTTTCTGCTAATTTCTCTATATTCAGTTTTCTGCCTAGTTTGTATTCAGTGTTGTATGATATTAGATACTTAATCATTTTAAGAGAATTTAACTAGCAGTTTAGAACAACTGGTTATTTAAGCCACTCCTTAGACAGTATTAACTTAATTATATTGATGTGTATTTTAAATGCATTATTAAAACTGAATATAACTTTAAAAGTAAAAATGAAATCTTGATTTAGAATATAATATATAAAATTAAAATCTTGATAATATTTTTGCATGAATTTTTTTTTTTAATTTAGAAATTTAGAAGCTAGTCTGGGTTTTTGTTGTTCATTGATCCTAACCTCAGGGATATGTATATGTGCACATGCATGCCCATCATTAGAATTATAAAATAATTCTGAAGTTCATTAATGTTATATTTGTAAATGGCTGGAAACAAATTATGCGGTAGTCCACAGTGGTTCTAGTGGATTCAGATCATTAGTCTGATATCCATTCACTGTTTCCTGACGTTACGTGAACAAAAAGTTGTTCATATGTAAATATAATGATGTAATTAAGTTGGAGAAAAAAATGTTTTTTTAATTGAGAAAGATTTTGGACTTAAAAAAATTATGTATGTATGTATGTATGTTTGTGGAGGCAGGGACTTACTATATATCCAGGAGGGATTTGAAATCTTATAGCCTAGGCTGGCCTTGAACTCCTGATCTTCCTTTCTTGGTCTCCTAGTACTGGGATTACAAATATGTGTATCATCACATAAGGCAAATTTGGGGTTTTAAAAATGTTTTTAACTGGTATACTCAATAAATGAATATGCAAGAAGTATCCAAGCCTGGGACTGTGTCCTTGTAATTCTAGTTATTCAGGGAGTGGGGAAGGGGATCTGTCATAAATTAGAGGCCAGCCTGGGCAATTTAAGGAGACCTTGTTTCAGAATTTTTTTTAAAAATTATTTTTCAGAATAAAATTAAATAAAAGGTTAATAATATACTGCAGCTTAACATTCTGAGTTAAATTCCCAGTATCCACCCAATATAAAAAATTCGTTTTGCTTATTGCTTTTATTTCTATAGCAGAGGCCTTTGGTATAGATCTCTTAATTTGCAGAAAATGTATTAAATAAAATCTATTTGTAAAAATCATTTAAAATGTAAGTCTGCTTGTCAGTGAAGTAAACTATATAAATGCATCATTTTATTGAACAAAGTATCTTAAATTGATATTCCTGATAGTTTTCATTTTAATATGCAATTGACTGTCTAATTTGTCTAGACTTTGTCTAGTTACATTAAGGGTTTAGGGAAGATAGCAAGCAGATTTTGCACTTATTGGTATCTATTTAGAACAGTAAATTATAGAAGCTGGGCATGGTGCCACACACCTGTAATCCCAGCATTTTGGAAGCTGAGGCAGGAGAATCAGGAGTTTGAGGCCAGCCAGGGTTGCGACTAGCAAGTTCAAGATCAGCCCCAACTATATAATGAGTACCACTCCACCCCTCCAAATAAAAGAATAGCTAATTATGGGCAAGTTACCTTAACAAAAGGTGAACTGATAATGTAATTGTAATTGTTACATTTATTTAGTTTATATTTTTAAATTTCCTTTTTAAAATTATTTGAATAGTATGATGAGGGCGTGGTGAAAAGATTTTGTGCAGTACATTTCAGGAAATTTAGTATCAAGATAATTCCAGCAAACTTATAGCTTACACAATATTAAATAAATTTATTTGTTCCATAAAAATTCTTCTTAAAATCTGCTTTAAGAATGGTATAATGCCTTTAATTCTACTACAGGTAAGAAATGGTACAATTTAGTTTGTTTAGAAGCTAAAGATTTATGAATTGTAAATCATGTGAAAAAGTTCCGAGTCACAGGAAAAGGGCTAATCCATGAAAAAATGTATTTTTTGCTAATGAAGTCCTTCATATTATAGTTGTTTAATATTTGGGAAGAATGTTACTGTTTTTATTTTATTGCATTTTCATTTGTCTTTTACTCTTCTGTGCATCTGAAATATAATAAACTAGATAAATAAAAATTTTGAAACACAAGTGTTTCTTGTTACTCTGTTGAGGGCAGTTTTATATTCCTGATTTTCTACCAGTTCACATTAGGTGATTGTGAGTCACCTAATTATTATTTCCTATAATAATGACTTTCTTATAATAAAATAAGTTGGTGTAAGTTTGTAGATAGAAGAATGAATAATAGATTTTACATGATAATTTTTTGCTGATTTTTAGTTTTGAAGTTGCCATATTGAAAATGGAAGTGAAATGCCACCATGAACATAAAAAAAGGTTCTTTTCCTTTAAGTTATATCATACTAAGTTATTCTGGTAAAAATTGAAAATTTGGCAAATGGTGAAATTTACCCTATGACTAGTCCAAGAAGCAATGAAATGTTGGAATGGAGAATCTTTAGTAAGGTGCATAGACATGCAGATATGTTTAATCTATTGAGTATCTCATTTTTGTGCTCCTCTTTGGTATATGTAGTGCAGATGTTTTAGTTTTGTTTTCTATAGATCTTTATACTAAGAGCAATGGGTGTATGAGTGGTGACCTCTTCAAATGGTCTTATTTTGTATTTCTTGGTTTCCTTACCATGTGATAAAAGTAAATGATTTCATTTGATTCAGAGTTTTTAAGTGGTAGAATGATAAATGGTCTTTTTCTTTTGATCAACTTTTCAACTACTTTGAAAACTGAATTTTCTCTTTCACATCTTCCTTGATCCTTTCAAAATTGTAATGAACTCATCAATATAGATAGCTTTTCTAAGTGAACAAAGTGACCTGGCATTTATCAGTGTAGGAACAACTGCAATCCCTAAAGCTTTGTTTTTATGTTGGAAACTTTAAAAGTTAAATTTTTTAATAGTTGACATGAGTATAATGGAAAACATTTAAACCACATTGATTCAACTTTATTTTGAAAATGCTTTAACTTGTAAACATAAAATTTCTTTCTTTCTTTTTTTTTTTGAAGCAGGATCTCACTTTGTAATTCTGGCTGACCTTGAACTCACTATGTAGTCCAAGCTGCTTTGAACTCTTAGCAGTCTTCCTGCCTCAGTCTAGGTTTGCAGGCATGTGTCACCACACCTAGTGTAAACACAAAATTTCAATGCATACTGTTGTATTTTCTTTGCATCTGGCCCCATCCTAGACATTTTTTTTTTTTTTTTTTTTTACTAAAATGGCTTGATGTTATTCTGAAGAAAACATGCAGTTTTTGATATTTAGAGGCTTTTGGAGATACCACTTTGCTATGTAGAGTTTTGTCTTCTGTGATATTTTCTTTTTGGTGAGTTTTTACTATATATAGCTTAGGCTGGACTTGATCTTATGCCTTAACCTCTTGAGTGCTGGGATTACTGGTATGAAGCACCATGTTGGGCTTTGTCTTTTATTAATACTCTTTTTCTAGAGTAGAGATACTCAGACAGTGTTTTCTGTTTATTCAAATTGTGCATGTATTTCTAGTTTTTGAGTGTGAGTAATGAACAGCACATTCTAATTATTTGCACATTAGATTTTTTGTTTTAGTAGTATTTAGTAAATAGTCTATTGTGTAATTGTATATTTTCTTAAATAGTTTCTTCTAAAATGTAAATTAGAGATTTGGTTCTTTCTGTGTTCCTTATACTCATACCCCATTCCCTCACCTGAAACCATGCACACATGTACACATATACATTTTGCCTTCATGGGTCCTTTGGTTGGGTGATTTCTAAATTTTTGAGTCTTATGTGGATTGAAACTAAGTGCAATGACTGACCCCTCCTTCTGAACCTTTTGATGCTGGAAGAAGGTGTCTTTGTGAGGTCCTTTAGCAACAATAAGGGGATTGGAGAAATCAGGGTAATAAAGAGAATGGAAGGAATTTTCTCTGGGTTCGAAGGGGGGGCAAAGGAACAAACCATATAGTGGTGATTATTCTACCTTTCCTTGGACAATGATGTAGCAGTAGAGAGAAGTGCAGTGTTTCTGTGTGTATCTTTGAGGTATAGAGGAATTCACTGGTCCAAGGAAAGGTAGAATGATAGTCTGAAAATAGGCAGTGTTCTGCAGACAAAAGATGTTGCCAAGTGTAGCCTAAACCAGAATGGCCTGTTGGTTTTTAGATGTTTTTATATGAATAAATACAAGCTCACATCTTAATTTCAAACAAAAATATAAAAGCTGTATTTGTAATGATCTCATTTAACTTAATCCTAGCAAAGCAATTGCTTAACTAGTGGGGTTTATGTAGGGGAAACATAAGGCACCAACCCAAGCAGTGGTATTTTCCTCAGAGCCTCTCCCATGCAGGCTGTGTATAGCAGAGTGTATGTGCAAAAGGAAGCCAAAAGTGGAGTGAGCCAGTATTACTTAATATTGAGTGGAAAGGTGGGGTGGTGGACCAGTATTTGAAGTCTTGTGCTCTTAGAACCTGCACTATACATCTGTGAAAAAAACTGAGCAGTAGAATAAAGTCATATATAGCAAAGAGAGAATAGCTATAGCTTTAACCTGTGTTATCTGCTGCCAAAAATCTGTACTTCCTATACTAGTGCCAGTCTCATCTTGTGTGTTCCTCTTTCCTTCTATGGTGAGAACAACTACAAATTCCTTCATTCATCTTCATTACCCTGATTTCTCCAACCCCTTTATTGCAGCTAAAGGACCTCATACTGATTAGTGAGGGTACAGACATAGCATAAAATGTATGAGTTGATGTTCTTAAAAAGTACTTAGTGAATTGCTTATTTTTCTTGCTTTGTAGTTGTAACAAGTAGAAAAAATTCAAGATTTCAATCAGGAGAAAGAGCATCTGGATTAAACACAAATAACTAGCATAAAATTTACTTTCTAGAGTGATACTTTTAATAATTATAGAAAACCTACAAAGTTTAGGATTAAAAAGTTTTGTCTTAGAACCCTGTGACAGCAGATTTGGCACATAGGCAAATGTACAGTTTAATTAACCTTATGTGTTGTAAGCATGCAATGTGCTTATGGGTATATCTGAGACTGGAAGTGTTTCCATGAATAACTTTACTTGAAGTGACTATTTTGATGTTGTTCAAACAGTTTGTTAGTTGCAGTACAGTTGTTTTAACAGCACAGAAGAATCTTTGAGAGTAACAGTAGTAGACATAGGTTTGTTCTATCCTATAATGATTAGACAGGGTTAAATAACAGCTCCTCCGTGATCTGAGTTATTTTTCCCTTTCAAGAGATGCTTCTTTTAAAAAGTATGTTAAAAACTGCTAAATTGTACCTGTCTTACAGTTCTGGGTGGAAAGAATCTCATTTTAAAAGAATATCACAGCTTTCACCCTCAGTTAATATTTATGTACCGGTTTAGAGTACAAGCTGTGATGACACATGCTTTAAACATATTTTATTCAATCTTGGTTCTCTAATATAGGTTTAGGATGACCTTGGAACACAGAATCTTTTTTTTTTTTTTTGAACACAGAATCTTTAATTTGGTTTTTTACTAAAAGACAGAGTTGGAAAGGCCACCATTCCCTCCCTTTTTTGAAATTTGTATTATTACTGACTTGTCATTGTTTGAATATATTGGAAATGAAGACCGACAGTCATAATTTAACTGTTAAGAATAGTTAAAATATGAAAATTTTGCTTTGTTTATGATAAATACTAAATTTAAGCTAAGTTATAAGGTATGCTGTTGGGAAATATGGAAGATACAAGAATGAAGCCAGATAACAAGTTTATGCTTGTATTTTCTACTGATGAAGACTTTCAGAGAAGTTATTTCATGGGTAGGTGATGTCACTCTGCATGTATATATAAACACATATACTTTTTTGCATGATTATACATGTAGGAGTGGTACAATTTTGACTTGACTATTGACCTTTTGTTTCAATTTGGGGGTAGAGGTGGGGAATGTGAGGCGCAAGAGTCTCTGAATGTTAATGATACAAATTTTAAAATAAATTGCTAATTTATTGCAAACACTTGGATAAAACCACAAAGCCTTTTGAAAAATAGAACATATGGTCAAATAGTCAATATTGTACTTGGCCTTCATATATTCTGCTCCTGAGTATTTGGACATCACACAGTATCTTGATTCCATAATAATCATTTTGAACTCTGACGAAAACTATAGATGATGCAGCTTTCTTTTCTTTTTTTTTTTTTTTAGAAAAAAACTTTAAACATGATTTTTTTTTTTTTTTCTATTTGAACCAAAATTCATTACCTGCTGAAACCAAGGCCCACTTTGTTAAATTTTATGGTCTTTAATGAACTTGATCTACCCTATTAGGGGAACTGGAAATAATAGTCAACTAAAATTATCATGATCGTCAGAATTTCATATTGTGACATGTCTGTTCTTTATACTGTGGCACCTAACAATTCATTTGCTTTTATGTTTGGTCATTTTTATTTTTAAGATCTTGTTATATAAACCTGTAGTTTTGGAGCTTAGTTTTCAGAGATGAATACCCCAGTGTGTTCCATGTTTTTGTCCAGTAGCAGTTTACATAATGGATACATGTATTAAATTGTTATATTTTTATGATTCATTGGCATATGTATTTCTTCCTGGTCAAGAGTTTTATAAAATAAGTATGTTTAATCATTTGTTGGGTGATATTTTAAAATCTATATGGAAATAAATGGTTTGCTTGCACTTCAAAAAGAGCTAAGGAAAGAGAAATGTCATTTCTTTATTTTCGCTTTATTCTAGGCAAGCATTCCACCATTGAGTACGTCCTCAGTCCTTATTTTAGCTTTTTCTAAAATGGGGGTGGTAGAGGGATTTCTTGAATAAAATTTTAGTTTTACTTTTGCTGCCAGGAAAAGGTTATCATTAGCATTTTAAAGCATGTATCTATTTTATAAGCATGAATATTGGTTTATTTTAAGCATGAATTGCTACAGTTTAATTACTTTGGAATTCAGCTTTAACTTTTTTCAGCTAGGTAGAATGACTTGGGCATGGGAAGGATCTCTTTGTTCTTCCAGAAAGAATTTTAATATCTTCCTCTAAAATCACTCATCAGATTGCATATCATAGGCTGGGCGTGGTGGCGCACGTCTGTAATCCCAGCATTTGGGAGGCTGAGGCAGGAGGATTTCCACGAGTTCAGGGCCAGCCTGGGCTACAAAGTGAGTTCTAGGCCAGCCTGAGCAGCATGGTAAAACCTTGTCTCAAAAAGATATTGCATATAATTTATTTGGAGTGTAAGCTGATTGTCTTTCTCAGAGAAAAGAAAATATAAATATAACTCACAAAACATGGGAAGCATAGTCCTGAAAATGGGGTTTGGGGGTATTGTCTTTTTGTAGAATGTTATAATGTGTATAACTTTTCTATTATTATAAAAAGGCTTTACTGGAAATTTTTAAGTAGAGCTCTCATGTTAATTTTATTTCTAGTAAGTAGGGAAATATATATTTGATTTTCTTCTCTGCCTCTACTAGGAACTTTTAAGTGCTAAGAGAAAGAACTAGATTTATTCTCTTAAATATAAGAGTTAACAATTTATGTCAGTTTTTTCCTTTAAAAAGTCAGTTTTGCTTTCTTTGTGGAATCATCCCATTTTTCTTAATCTGTTGCTATAGGAATATGAGGGAAATTCAGTGTAACATTGTTCGGTATAGTCTTGTTGTCTTCTGTTCTTCATAACTCTTTTTCCTTCTTTCAAAATGTGTCCCTCATCTTTGTAAGGTCAGGTTATCTTTTCAACTTTCACATCATGTCCAAAATATTAGATGTGTCAGTATAGCTTTTCTAGTCAGATAGACCAATAAGGTAAAGGCAACTGGCATTTAGAGGACTCTTAATTTCAGAATTATTTTTTACCCCACAAGTTAGATACAAGTATACATTTTCTTTCCTCCCTAGATGGACCTCCAGTTGTAGCTCATTATGATATATCTGACACCAGCTCTGACCCAGAAGTGGTAAATGTGGACAATTTATTGGCGGCTGCAGTAGTTCAAGAGCACACTAATTCTGTAGGCGGCCAGGACACAGGAGCTACCTGGAGGACCAGCGGGCTTCCAGAGAAGCTGAATGCAGAGGCAGGTTGGTCTCCCCCCACTCTTTCTCTAATGATATAATGTGCATGTGTCCCAGCAGCTGTTTCCCCTGGTAGTGGACCCTGCTGAGGAGAGCAAGCCATACCAGAGCTACCTGGCATTGAATGAGTGTGATATCCATGCCGCCGTGTAGAACTGAAAAGATGTGGGTGGCATGTCTTTCATCTCTCCTAATCAGAAGCAGTGGTATTAATAATAGTAATAATAGTAATATTAATTGTAGACGTCAGATGTCAGCAGGCATATTTCTTGGATTAAAAATGCCCAATGTGTGCCTAAATAGTCCAGATACCTTGATATTCTTTGGTCAGTCCTTCCCCCCACTTGACTCTGAATAGCAGGCTCATGGTTGATAGGGAGCTTTAAACTCTTGATGGTGCTGTTTCTCTGCAGCACTGCTGCTGCTGCCTTTCTGCTCACAAGGGCGAATCTCCAGTGTCCCCTTTTGTCTTTTCACTTTCTGTTTTCTCCAAAAAATCTCTCTCTTCTGTCTTGTATCATTTTTCTTGGTTCTGTGATTATTCTTAAGAGTGATATTTAATTCTCTTTTTAGAAAAAGCACAAATCTTGTAATTACCTTTGGAAACCTCTCTCCATACCTTCAAATTTTCTCAGTATTTTTCTGAAACATTCTAATGTAAACTTTTTTAAAAAAAGTTCTAGTGTATAAGATAAAAGGGGAAGGGAATGAAAAAACAGACTGCTTTTAGAATGTGTATTTTCATTAGCTTTTTGTTGTTGTTGTTGTTTTGAGACAGGGTCTCACTGTGTAGTTTAGGCTGGCCTTGAACTCACTGTGTATCCCAGAACTAGGGCAATCCTGCTTCAGCCTCCTGAGTACTGGGATTATAAGCATGTGCCATCTCTCCTGACCTTCTTTAGTGTTTTTGAAGAATTATTTGCTTGGTTTTTTATACACTAATGTAGTAGCTGAATCACTACTTTATACTTTTTTTTCCCTCCATTAGTACTGGGCATTGAACCTAAGGGTACTCTGCCACTGTCCTACACCCCAGACCTTACTTTATATTTTATTATTTATTTATTTTGGATGGGAGGCAGGGTCTCACTATGTAGCCCAGGCTGGTAGTGAACTTGTGGTGATCTTTCTGCCTCAGCCTTCTGAGTCCTGGGATTATCAGCATGCAACACCACATCTGGTACCCCCAGTCTTTTAAAAAAAAATGTTTTCAAAGTCAGGACTGACTAAATTTCCCAGATTGGCCTTGCACTTGTGAGTCCCCTTGCTTCATCCTTCTGGGTAGTTGATATTACAAGTGTGTACCACTGTGCCTAGTCTAAAATAATATTTTTATGAAAAACGAATTTTATGTTACAAAAATGTTATAGCTTAGAAATTTCTACATTAAAACAGAACACTGTTGATTGTTGTCCTGAATTCTTCCTCTCATAATCTTTGAATTAAACTGAGAAATCACTTATTGAACCTCTCATTAATTTATTGTGGCTAGTTTTGAAATAGGACCTGGGTTTAGTTTTTGCCTTTTAAAAATTAAAAATAATTTTTTTTTTATAGCCAGCTGGTCTGTTTGATCTTGGATCAGTCATTTCTTCTCTGGAATTTGGTTTTTACATAAATAAGTACTTGTTTGCTCAAGGAGGAGGGTGTCTGCACATTTAAGGATTTATTAATACTGTAAGTACTTTGAAAAGAATTAATACTTTGTATAAAAGGACAGTAGTTTGACCACACTTTATACAGTATATGCTTCTAAGCTGTGACATCTATTCTGTATACTAGATGGCTTATTTTTTCTCCATTGACATTAAGTGACCCATTACATTTCCATTTTTCCCTGTTCCCTTAGTGTTACCATTAAATATGAACTCCATTATAAATTCTTGAAGAAAAATGTAAATGTCACAAGATTTTGCTCTTCATATAGAGAATTGTTAATAGTAGGTTGAGCCATATGGAATCATGAATACTAGACTTTTTGATTTACTAAAACCCAATGATTTCATTTGATTCGATCAAGTAGTGTGGAGATTGAGGTCTTTATGTCATCATTAAAGTTACTAGCTTCAGGAAAGCACTCACATTTTCAGCTTTAAGTACAGCTGTCCATAGTATCCATGGGGCATTTGTTCCAGAATTTTGCACGTAACTTATGAATAGCTTCTGTATACTTTAAATGATCTGTAGATTACTTGTAATATGTAGTACATTGTAAATGTTTTATAAAGCTATAAGACTACAGTGTGGCAAACATATGTAAGGAGGGATGTACCTGTATAGCTTCAACTCTGCCCATCTGTTACCCTTGTCCTAAATTTGGTATTTGTTTGGTATTCTTATGTATTTCTTTGTATAGTTCTACTTCCATTTGTTATGTATCTAATTGGATGTCACACTTTAGTCCTTACTAGCCTACTGTGCAAGAGACTTTGGGATTAATTAATGAAAAACTAATTGGTAATCACATTTCAGGCAATCATTTGCAACTTACTCTTTTTTCGAGGGGTGGGGTTGTTGCTGAGCCTTTTTAGTTCAACATTTTATGAGCTTTGTGCTTTTTGTTTTGTTCTTTTGAGACAGGGTCTTGCTATGTAGTTCAGGCTGGACTTAAACTCACTGTGTAGCCTAGGCTGGCCTTGATTGGCTCTCTTGCTTCAGCCTCCTGAGTCCTAGGATTACAGGTGCCACCATGACATCTGGCTCTATGCTTGTTAGGTATGGGTCTAGTTCAGCGATTTCCACCCCCCCCCATTGCTACTTAGTATTCCACTGCACAAATATATCACAGTTTAAGCATCATCTTGTTTGGCGTATAGGATTGTAGTTTAAATGATGTTGTCATTAACATTTCCTGTATCTCTTTGTATATATGTGTAATAGTTTCTTAGTATATGTGTGTAATACTTTCTCTAGGATGGTTAATGGTTAACTCTCTACCATACATTGAGAGTACACGTGCATATTGGGCCATAAATTGTGTGTAAATTTTTGTTTAGGACATAGGAAAGAGTCACCACTATTGAGCTTCCTGTGCCACTTGACATTTTCTAATGAAGCCATTTTTTTACTCTTTCAAAGTAATTTTTCCTTTAAATCTGACAGTGTAGGAATGTGAATAAATTGAACATTATTCGTAGTTGGAATGTATGTGAAGCTAAATACACATACAGTGTCATAACCAAAAAATTAATAGAAATTACTCGTGATTTCCATGAATTTCAGGACTTAACTATTCTTAAAGTTTTAGTATAAGGTAAATGTTCTAATGGTTAATCTGGTGCTTTTCTGTTCCCTTCAAAGCTAAATAGAAAGTCACTGAACAAACTATCCAGGTGTTCACTTTGTAATCAATATCAGCATCTCAGTCCAGGTCAAAAACTCCGCTGTGTTTAAAGTCATGTCAGTAATAACTCAAGATGCAGTAGCTTGCTTCTTTTTTCAAAGGAATCGAATGGTGTTTTTATATCCAAAATAGTTGTTACTATTTGTTTTGGTTTTAAGCTATGCAAAAGAGTTGAGTAACAGATTTAAAAACTAAAACAAAATCAGGAAAGCCCCTGATCAATAAAAGATATATGATTTCTATTTACTTATTCTATGGGGTTTTTGTATAGAATTGGTTTTTGAGGGGATTTAGCTCAGCAGGATAAGTGCCTCCCTGGCAAGTGCGAGGTCATGAGTTCGATCCCCAGTACCAAAAAAAAAAAAAAAAAAGATTTGGTTTTTACCTGATAACCACAACTTAAAGAGGAAACACATTTATTTTGGCTCACAGTTTCAGAGGTTTCAGTTCATAGTCAATTGGCTCCAAGAAGAGCAGGTGGCATGGCAGAAGTAAAGTTCCTTCTTGGCATGAAGCGGAAATAGAAAGAAGGGTGATCAGGAGAGATAAATCCTTCCAGGTCACATCCCCAGTGACTTACCTCCTCTGACCAGGATTTATCTCTCAGCATTGCATTTAGCTATAAACTCAATAGTGGATTAATCTAATGATAAGTGTCTTGGTCCCATGATCCAGTACCTCCCAAAAGCCCCATCTATGAACATGTGAGGCTGTGGGAAGACATCCAGATATAAACCATAACAAGTGGTATCTACCTCAAAAGAATATTGTTAACATCAAGTGAAATAATATATACATTGTGCTTAGTACAGGCACAGCACAGAGTAAGCCCTCAGGAATGTTATCCAGCATTATGTTAGTGGTAATGAGCTGAAGTACACTAAGAAATGAACTGATTTGGATCAGCCAGTAGATTTCTAGTTTACTGTCCTTTCCTGGTGTGCTACAGTGTTTCCTCAACTTTGCCTGAGCATAGAAATTACCCAGGGTGCTTATAAAATTCAGACTTCTCTGTTTATCCCTTCAGATTCTATTAGTAAATCTGAAATGTGGTTTGGAAATCTTTTTAATGATAACTCCTAGGTAACTCCTATAGGCAGTGTGTTTATGAAACTATACCAGCATCTGAAAATAGCTCTGTTTTTGTTAATTGCTTGTAGTTTTTCATTGTAAGCATAAAAGAAGCAGAAGTCTGAAGTACTCTTGGATAAAAGGTTTATAAAATTGATAAACTATTTAAATATTTTTCTCCTGAAAAATTTATAAATTCTAAACATTCCCCCCCATACCCACACACATACCTGCCTTCTAGTTAAGAAGGTAGGCTATAAGCTAGGCATGGTGGCACATTCCTGTAATTCTAGCCATTTGGGTGGTTGAGGCAGGAAGATCTCAAGTTCCAGGCCAGCCTTCAAATGGCGATGGTAATCTTTCTTTGTTTCTTTTGAACAGAAGAAACTGTTTATCTTGATAGTTTAGTTACTACTTTATAGCCTTTCCTTACTTAACCCTATCTTGGTGGTTGTTTATGTATATGTTTAGTTGGAGGACAAAACTTGAGAATTTTCTTATATATGTAGAGTGAAAGAAGATATCTTCCCAAAGATCTACACAGATGGGAGTCATCCAGAGACAACCAGCTACACAGGAGCTAAATATAAGTGCTCTGTTTTTATTTTCATTTTAATATATAATTGTGGTGTGCACATTTTTTAAAACTAGATTTGTTCTTGTCCTGTGTGTGCATGTTACACTGTGTTTGTTACATTCACCAGGATCTTCTCACTGAGCTGCATCCCCAGCCCACCTGAACGCTTTTGGTATCTCTTGTAGAGCATGGCATTGGTGTTCTTGTTGAATGAACTAAACACAGTAATAATTCATATCCTTTTAAAGCTAAAAGTGATATAGAGGGGTTTTTTTTGTTTGTTTTTTGTATTGAGAACTGAACCCAGGACCTTTACACTGAGCTCCTTAGCCCTTTTAAAAAAATTATTTTATTTTGAGCCCAGGCTGGGCTCTAGCTGGTGATTCTCCTTACCAGCCTCTCAGAGTGCTGGGATTACAGGCATGCACTATTACATGGATTTCAGATACTAGTATTTTTTCGTATCCAGTGTGCTGGTAGTATGGGTACTATGACTTGTTATCTGTGTGGCCCATTTTATGTAATAGCTCTTAAACAGAGCATGTGGCAAAAGTCTTACATTATTAGTTCAGGAATTAACATTAGTTTACCAAGAAGTTTGTATTTGATACTCCATCACTTTATCATGACTCTTATTTTATCACATAATGATTTTTTTGAGTAAGAGATTTTTGAGTATAGATATTTGCTAGAAGAGCAGACCCTGACTTTAAGTGATCCATTTTAGAGCATCATACAAGTTTTATAACAATTTGAAATACCAGCAGGGTTGGATTGGAATTTTTATGGCCAAAATTACATTGTTGAAATTGTTTGGATTGATTTTTTTTTTTTTTTTTTTTGAGACATTGTCTTGCTATGTAGTTTAGGCTGGCCTGGATTCGCTATGTAGCCCAGGCTGGCTTTGAACTCTTGACAGTCCTTTTGCCTCACCCTCCCAAGGGCTAGGATTACAGGTGTGTGCAGCCATGCCCTGCTTGGTTTGATTTAATAATGTGAAAGATAAGTTGTTCACTTTGTGACTGTGTAATGGATGCATAAGGTAAGAAAAATCTGAAGTATAAAATTAACATACATAGCATAATGTTTTTTTAAACTTCTTTTTCATTCTTTAAAAAGAAGAGTGACATTTCCAGCTGTGGGATGAAATATTAGAAGAGTGGGGTCAAGATAATGGGATATGCTTAATGAAGACTGGTTCTTCAGAAATATAGATGACTAAGATGTCACAAGCTAGTCCTACCAAAAATAGAACTATGGTGATAGAATGGTGCAGAGAAATGCTATGAATTATGTTGTATTCTTACTGTGTTTACCAAATTACTGTTCTTTAAAAGCTTTGAGTAATCAAGATGGAAATTTGGTCATAAGAAACAATGACTCTTTAAGTCTGGTTTAATTCAGTTCACTTATTTTTAGGTGTATGGCAGACTGAGCCCCTTGCTGTGGGTCTACCACAAGTGGATTTAAGTGCCTCTTGGAGCTTAGCTCCTTGATTTTTAGCAAGTGGGGATGGACAGTTTTGAGGTGGTTGTTGACATAAGTAAGTATTAGATGGGGTAGTGGCATATCCCTATTAATCCCAGCACACTGGGAGGCCAAAGCAGGAGTATAGCAAATTCAAGCCCAGTCTCAGAGACTTAGTAAGTCACAGATTCTGTATACAAGAAAGGACTAAGGATGAAGCTCAGTGTGAAGGCCCTGGGTTCAATCTCCAATAACACTACCCCCTGCAAAGGTATTCATGATATCAGGACTTGAAAATGGAAGGAGTGACTAAGCCAAATACCAATGATGTTTCGTGAATGACCGAAACTATTATTGTCAGTATATGACAGTGAAAGGATAATCCCTTGCAGAATACAGGCTGATGCTGTTGGTATGTGAGGGTGGAAGAGAGTAATATATGTAATCCAAGTTGGGGTTAGAAGCAGATTTCTCTTCAGAGAACTGTGCAGTGGCAGGGGGATTTTCAGGAAAGTCATCTTCCACAGGAAGGTGGAGCAAGGTCATCATAGAACAGGTATTCCAGAGGTAGTGGGAAAGTTATAGGAAGGTGAATTGCAGATGGTGAGAGCAGAGGAAAACAGAGTGGAGGGCCATACAGGAGGAAAGGGCTGCCCCAGGGGATTAATTTCTCAGATTGCGGGCTTTTCTGAACTCTCTTACTTCCTTCCCCCACTATTCTTACTGTTTGTCTGCCTCACTGGACATATACCCCAGCCCTTCATTAGTCCTTCCTCAGCTTCAGTTTCCTTTCTGTCAAAGCGATATGGGTGCCCAGCTCTCCTTTGCTGCCTCATACAGTTGACTTTGCAGATGTACCCTAGCAAAATGTGAGGCTGGACGTACTTTAGAGTCTGTATCCACACTGTTGGGCAGAGGAAAGGATCACTTTAATTTCTGAATCTATTACTTCATCCTGTTTCCATGCTGCCCAGCAGCCTTTCTTCCCTAGAAACTTTTTTTCACCTCAGAATGACTGCTTCACTTTTCTAAATCCCTTTCCTGTTACTCTAGTTACAACTGAGCTTTGCAGATGAACTTAACACATTCTTCATAGATGAAATTCACTTCAGCTTTCTGCCATCAACCTTTTATTGATTGATTGTCTTTTTTGTTTTTTTGAGACAGGGTTTCACTTGTACAGTTCAGGCTGGCCTAGGATGCACTTTGTAGGCCAGGCTGGCCTTGAACTCACAGCAATCCTTCTGCTATAGCCTCCTGGGTGCTGGGATTACAGGTATTCGTCACCACGCCTGGCATCTACCATCAAACTTTTGTCTGCCATTTTTTTCTAAATATGACCAGTTCTCTTCCATCTTTAAAAACCAGTCCCCCTCATCACTCAGTACCATTCCATCACATTTCCTGTGGAGCTAGACTTACGATTTTTCATTTCTTCTTACCCATTATTATTCAGTTTGCTTTGCTATCTAGGCTTCCACCACATTACTCCTGAGGTCCTCCTTACAGGATCATTTGCAATAGTTTTATTGTTGATTCTTATTAGTTCTGCATAGGGGCTGGGGATTTAGCTCAGCGGCATAAGCGCCTGCCTTGCAAGCATGCAGTCGTGAGTTTGATCTCTGGTACCGATTTAAAAAAAAAGTTCTGCATAGTCACTCTTTCTCAGTTGGTCTTTTTTGTTGGGGAGGAGTGACTTGGGTTTGGATGAGCTGAGCTCCATCCCTTGTCCCCTGCTGTGCTTTTTGAGACAGAGTCTCTCTAAGAGTCTGAAGAGTCTCGAACTTGAAATCTTCCAGTTTCATTCTCCCTGAGTGCTGGGATTCCAGGGATTTGTGACCACACTTGTTTCAGATGGGTACTGTTAAGCACTTCTTCCTAGAAATGATCTCTATGGTCCATGATTTCACATCTTTCAGCTTTTCTCTGTGAGTTCTTCCTCTTTGCCCATCTCTTAATTAGTGTCTGTCAGTGTTCTTTTCTAGGCCCATGTCACTCCTGGATGACCTTTCTTTCCATACTGTTACTCAGGACTTATCAAGGCTCTCTTCCTTTTTAGACCTCTGACCCATGCTTTCAAATAGAATTTGCGGCTATGTTTTGGACATCTTAAAGGCACATTAGCAGCATACTATCAGTTCATTAGTACACTAAATGGCACAGAGTATTCTGCATTATGTGCCTCCCTTGGTTCAGACATAGTCATTTCTCAGTGAGAAAAGTCTAGCAACCCAACTGGTTCCCTTGCTTCCTGTTCCCTGTCTTGCTTCAGTTCCATTTCTGCATTCCAAAAGAAAACTAACCTACCTTTCTTCCCTCCCTCTCTTCCTCTCTCACTCTCCTTCAATCTCTTCCATGTGGGGATTAAACTAGGGCATTCCACTGAGCTACATCCTCAGGCCCCCCCCCCTTTTTTTTAAAGATATGATCTTGCTAAGTTGCCTTAGCAACTGGGCTCCAATTTGTGGTCTTCTTGCCTCAGCCTTGCAAATGCTGGGATTATAAACATGTATCACCACACTCTGCCAAAAGAAAACTGTAAAATACAAAATCAGATTGTATGGCTCGCCTCTTCGTAGATGTTCAGTGGCTTTCCACTTCTTAAGATCTGGAGTCTTCACTATGCTCTGACCTCTGCTGACTATGCCAGCCTTGTTTCTCATTACTCTTTTAGTACCATTATTCCAGATCTACCCAACATTTGGGTCCTAAAAAGCAATAAAATGGGTGCTACTTCCCCTCACCTCTGCCTAATCTTTCCTGAGAGCCTGACTTCCCTGATCACTTTCAAGTCAGGGGAATGTGCCTTTTCTCTATGTTTTTAGATATTGTATCTCCCTAGCAGAGCAGTTTTTAAGCATTAGAACAGAAGACTGCTTTTTACTATTTTTGCATGCATTATAGGTTCAGTGACAATAGAAGTTATGCCTGCTTCGTTCTCTGTAGTATTCCCAGCGCCTAGCAGAGTCTGTGGCATGTCATGTACAAGTATTTATTGTAGGAACAAACTGAAAAAGGAAACAGTAAAGACCACTTGGTATTGAATATGGATAAGTTTAAAGGCTTAACCAAAAGAGACAGAGACAGAGAGAGAGACCCTGAATTTGTATTCCTCCTTAGCAGTTTGTTTGAAACTGTGCGTGATGATAACTATTAAGTAAAATATTGAGATAAAAATTGGATAAATGACTTGGCCACAGCAAAGTATTGAGAGAACAAAAATTAAATTTATGAAATTCTAGATTTAACAAATTTGATTTAAAATACTACCTTAGATTTAGCAAAACTGAGTATTACCTGGTGAATGTACTTTTTGGTTTTCATTGGGGTCTCACTGTGTTCGCAGGCTGATCTTGTACCTTTTTTTTTTTGGTCTTTTTGAGACAGGGTCTCTCTATGCAGTTCAGGCAGGCCTTGAGCTCACTTTGTAGCTCAGGCTGGTCTTGAACTCGCAACTATCCTCCTGCCTCAGCCTCCCAAGTGATGGGATTACAGGCGTGAGCCACCACACCCGGCTTGATTTTGTACTCTTGAACGCAAGTGATCCTCCTGCCTCAGTTTGCTGAGTAGCAAATGCAGGCATGTACCAGCTTATCTGGCCAGATGTAACTTGTATGTTCATAGAGGACAGAGATAGGCACACATTGCCAGTGCCATGGTATACAGTCCCATCTGGGTTACACATCCATGCAGCCTAATATAATCTCAGTCACTCGTTGTAGCTAGGTGACATTTTAAGCTTTCTAGTCTTCTATGTTTTCATATATACATCTTTTTCAGTTGAAGAAACACCAGTAGAAATGACATTAAAGAACTGTGAAGAGCCCAGGTATGGTGGCTGAGGCAGGAGGAAGGGAAGCTCAGATCTAGCTTGGGCACTTTAGGAATTTAGCAACACCTGATCTCAAAATTAAAAAAAAAAAAAAAAAAAAGCTAGGGATATATGTAGCTCGGTGCAAAAATCCTGGGTTTAGTCTTTAGTACTCCCTGCACCTACACACATGAATTGCAACTTCATTCATTTCAGTGATTACTTTTCACACTTTTACCCAGTATCTACATGTTTGATAGTATTATATATTCTCATGTTTTCACCTAGCACTGTTGTGAATATCTTTAAATATCACAGTCTTTTTCCTATAGTAAATTCTTGGAATGGGTTGAAAGTCAAAGCATGTAAAAATGGTAGTTTGCTTTGAGACAATTGTGTATACCTTTCTGAAAGTGTTCCACTGTGTTGAAAGACATATGAAAAATACAAGATTTCTCAGTTACCTTGAAGAATTGAAAGGTGGGAAAAAGAAGAGTTATATGTATAAAACTTTGCTTTTCTTTACATTGGTTTAATTTATATAGTGTTATGAATTTTTTAAATATGGAGAAGTAGTTTTATATCAGATGATAATACATTTAAATGTCTGTCCCTTCAAAGAGTAAATGAAAATTTTTACCCATTGCAATTCTGTTTATTCCATGTTAACTTCTAGGCATTTAAAATTTTTTTCTTTTAAATTAAAACATTCAAGAACTGAACATATAGGCTGAGTTATTAACTCTAGCTAGCGTTGTTTTTGGAGCCATGGATTTTGATGTTATGCCATAAATCTTTATCGAGAGGTCAGTGAAGTTCATGCTTCCTGTGATATTGGAGAGCGTTTAATTGCATTACATGCAGTAGTAGTAACACTTCATGAAGACCCTGGTGAAAAATTACGTACTTCAGTGCCACAAATGGTTGTGCTTCTCTAGTGTTTGTGGTTCATTTATGTCTAATGAGAATTGTCAGCATTGTACAGGTTATGTATTTTTTTTTTTTTGGTCTTTTTGAGACAGGGTCTCGCTATGCAGTTCAGGCTAGCCTTGAACTCACTTTGGTCTCAAACTCGCAACGATTCTCCTGCCTCAGTCCCCTGAGTGCTGGGATTATAGGTGTGAGCCACCATGCCCGGCTTTTAGGTTATGTGAGTTTTAATACCTTAGAGCCAAAATTGTGTTCTTCTTTTAGTGTTCCCTTTTAGATATAGTTTAGGGATAGACTTTGTCAAAGTCGGATTCCTTTAGGGAGAAAAAATGTTTTTCACAAAGCATCCCAATATCAGTGTGGGATTAATGATTACTTTTATTATTATATCTCTGCCTTGGAGCTTTTCTGATTTAAAATTTTATGGTATTAAAATGATAAACAGCAGAAAACTACCTTGTTACCCTTTAATTAGTTATGAAGGCCATCTCAAAGTAGGCTAGAGTTGAATCCAAAAAGCGTTACAGGATGGGTACAACAATTTTCATATACATATATTTAGCTGTATTTACCTAAGTATGTAAAGTTTTTCTTCTAAGGGACAGGGATATAGCTTATTGACATGAGAAGCAGTTTTGCTGTGGCAGTTACTCTGTTTCATAGTTATACTGTTTCTGTGATTAAACTTGGGTAAGAAATTCTGTTAATGAGTTGTTTGTGCTGTGGGTAAGAAATTAAACTGTAATGCTTATTTTTACTCCCTTCTCTTTTAGGTCATTTGGATCCAGGATTCCTAGCAAGTGACAAAACATCTGCTAGCAATGCACCACTTAATGAAGAAATTAATATTGCCTCTTCAGATAGTGAAGTAGAGATTGTGGGTGTGCAGGAACATGCAAGGTAGGCTATCAATTGGAGTATTGTATTCTGATATTTTAAATTGTGAATTTCATTTTAACCAGAAAACAAATGATAAGAAGATGATACACCTCATGCCATAGCTGGCATGAAAGGTGAGACTGTTTTCTTTGGCTTCAGAAACACTCCCCCCCCCCCCCCCCCCGTACCGGGGATCGAACTCATGAACTCATGCTTGCCAGGCAGGCGCTTATGCCACTGAGCTAAATCCCCGGCCCTAAGAAACACTTTGTTGAGATATGTAGGAGCCTTGAGAAAGTATTATATATTTTCTCATATCAAGAACATTTCAGTCATGGATGTATATGAACTACATGTATATGATTTTTTTCCCCTTATTTTAAGAAAATGCATAGGGCTGGGCATGGTGACACATGCCTGTAATCCCAGTGCTTGAGAGGCAAGAGGCAGGAGGGTTATTGCAAGCTTGAGACCAGCTTGAACTGCATAACAAGACTCTGTCTCAAAAAGACAGACACACAGACAGACAGACAGACAGACAGACAGACAGAGAGAAAGCAAGAAAAAGAAAATATATAGATAACTTGACTGATTATTTTATTTTCTTAAAGGTACAGGTAGCTCTGTGCTCTCCCACTTTCTCATTCCTATTTTCTTGCCTTTCACTTTACCTTGAAATATATTGGAAATTTGGAACATGTACCTGACATTACCCCTCTTTAGCTAGTTAAGGAAAAGAGTCATAAGGCATCAAATTAGTGTGTAGTATTATGAACATAAGTTTATGAAGCTTGCCATTCTTTTTTTTTTTAATCCATTTTATTTCAAGGAGGAAAAAAAAAGAAAAAACACTAAAACAGAATTTCAAAACATGTCAATTAGGGGGCAACAATAGTACATACATTGTATATTGCCATTCACAAATCATTCACCCAGAGTACAAGAATCTACATTCAGTTGTCCAAACATTACTTGCACAAATCTTTCTTTTCAGTGAACTCAGAGAAAGCAGTAGTATAACTGTCTTAACTAGTTTTTTTAATATACACATATATATGTACACATAAAAGTATGTTTCTTTTAGCTTCTCACACTAATGAGACAACATGATGTTTACACATGTGTGTCTTATTTCACTTATGAGTATGGTCTTAAGTTGCGTCTATAAAAGTTTAGTTTATCCTTCTTTGTGGCTGGGTAATGCTCCATTGTATACCATATCTTTTTTATGCATTCATCAGTAGATGGGCATTTAGGTTGTTTCCAAGATTTAGCTATTACAAATTGTGCTGCTATAAACATGGGACACATATATCGCTGTGATATGATGTTTTTAATTCTTTTGGGAAGATACTGAGAAGAGGAATAGCTGGGTCAAATAGGACCTTTAGTTCATGTTTTTTGATGAACCTCCACATTGATTTGCATACAGATTGCACCAGTTTGCATTCCCACCAACAGTGGAGAAGTGTTCTTTTTTCCCCACAGCCCCTCTAGCATTTGTTATTACTTGATTTCTTGATAATAGCCATTCTTTCTGTGGGGTGAGGTGAAATCTCAGTGTTGTTTTAATTTGCATTTCTTTTTGTTTTGTTTTGGTCCTGGGGATCGAACTCATGACCTTGCATGCTTTCCAGGCAGGCACTTATTAAACTCCAGCTAATTTGCATTTTTCATCCGAGAAGTGTGTATTCATCTTGGATGCCCATTTTGGGGTTGGGTTTTTAAATCTGGGAGGACTGATTTTTTTTTTTTTTTAGTTCTTTATATGTTCTCTATAGTAATCCTTTGTATGAGGTACCTTTAGCAAATATTTTCTCCCACACTGTGGGTTGTCTTTTTATTCTGTTGGTGGTTTCTTTTGCCGTGCAAAAAGGTTTTCAATAGGGTGAGATCCCAGTTGTTGATTCTTCGTGATAGTTCCTGTGCTATCGGGCTTTTGTTCATAAAGTCTTTGCCTACACCAGTGTCTTCAAGAGTTTTACCTACTCTTATCTCCTAGCAGATTTAACATTTCTGTTTCAATATTAAGATTTTTGATCTATTCCACTTTTAGCTTAATGCATGGTGAAAGATATGGGTCCAGTTTTAATCTTTGGCATGTGTACAGCCAGTTTTTCCAGCATCATTTATTAAAGAGGCTATCTTTCTTCCAGTGAATGTTTGTCAGAGGTAAGGTGACTTAGTGTGTCTGGAGTTGTTTCTGCATCTTCTAATCTATTTCATTGATCTTTAGGTCTGTTTTTTTTTTTTTTTTTTTTTTTTTTTTTTTTTTTTTTTTTTTTTTTTTTTTTTTTTTTTTTTTTTTTTTTTTTTTTTTTTTTTTTTTTTGCCAGTGTCACAGTTTTTATCACAGTAGCTTGATAGCATAATTTCAGGTCAGGGATTGTGATGCCCCTGTCTTGTCTTTGTTGCCCAGGATTTCTTTGCTATTCCAGATCTGGTTTCAGATGAATTTTAGGATTGTTTTCTCTAATTCTTTGAGATACGCTATTGGAGTTTTGATTGGGATTGCACTGAATCTGTGTAACACTTTTGGAAGTATGGCCATTTTCATTATATTGGTTCTTTCTTCCCAAAAGTATGAGATATCTCTCCATTTTCTAATATACTCTTCAGTCTCCTTTTTCAGAGTACTGTAGTTTTCAATGTAGAGGTCTTTTACATCCTGTGTTAGATTGTTTCCTAGGTAGTTCATTTTTTTGGATGCTATTGTAAAAGGTGTTGGTTCCCTGATTTCTCTCTCGGTGAGTTTGTTGTTTGTGTACTAGGAGGCTATTAATTTTTGAGTGTTGACTTTGTATCCAGCTGTGTTGCTGAATTTTCTTATTACCTAGTAGTCTTTTGGTGGAGTTTTTGGGGTCCTCTAAATAGAGTATCATGTCATCTGCAAATAATGATAGCTTAGAATTTTGCCATTCTTTATGGTAGGGGCCAACAGACTATGGCCCAGAGGCCGCACTTGGCCTGGCTCGTGGTTTTCCAGGGACTGAGAGTTAATAGTAGTTTTCACATTTTTATTTTATATAATTGGATAGAAAATACTCTGTGATATAAAAAAAATATGAAATTCAGACTTTAGTGTCCATAAGTAAAGTTATTCTAACAGGTATGCTACTTCATTTTCCTCATTATCTATGATTGTTTTTATACTCTGCTGGCAGAATTTAGTACTTTTAATGAACTGTATGACCCCAAAGCCTAAGCTGTTTACTCTTTGGCCTTTTGCAGAAAAAATTTGCCAATTCCCACTTTAAGGTATGTCCATGAGAATGTAATTCTTCTGGATGTTTCACATATACACATACCTACAAAACAGAAATTTAGACATTAGAATATATATATCATGTGTAGCAAACAGCTTTTCTCCTATGCCAAAAGGGTTAAGTAGTGATTCTCTGATACATAGGCAAACAACAACAGTATTTTTCATTACTTTGCTTTTTGATCTGATTTTACTCTGGCTAATAAGCTGATAAAACGTTTACCAGCATTTCCTTCATTGCTTGTATAAAGGTGAGTTTAGGAGTATAAAGCTAGGTTGAAATACAGATGTGTATAAATTGAAGGTTCCTTCATTCTTTCTTGTCATTGTTGTTTTGAAACAGAGGCTATGTTGCCCAGGCTGGTCTTAAACTTACAGATTTTAGCAGTCCTGATTCCTCAGCCTCAGTTTGTAGCTGGGACTACAGGTATGTACCACCACCCTCTCTTTGAGATTAACTTTTTCTGGTGAGATCTGATTATATTTTCTGTAAGCAATTTCCAGTTAAACCAGTGGACCTTTAAGAGTATAGAGTTAACTCTTAATTTAGTATGTTATATACCCCCAAGAGTGGCCAGTTCTGCCTTTATTGGAACCCAGATAGCTCTAGCACTTCATTATCTATGTTTGTGCTAAAAGTATTCCTATGTAGCAGCTTTCTTTTTCCATTTTCACTTTTTTTGGGGAGGGGGACTTTTTGAGACAGGGTCTTGCTATGCAGTTCAGGCTGGCCTTGAGCTCACTCTGTAGCCCAAGCTGGTCTCAAGCTTGCAACGATCTTCCTGCCTCAGCCTCCCAAATACTGAGATTACAGTAGTGCCCTGCCATGCCTGGCTTCTCCATTTTCACTTTTTAATGATTATTTTTTTCTATTTTGGTTAAAAAGATTTTCATTCTGAAATCTTTTGTCTGACCCCCCCCATAAGAATCTTTTTCCTGTTAAATTCTTCTCTATTTTTTCATCTGTTCTTTTTAAGCTGTCCTATCCATTGATGAGAAACAGAACTAGGATTTCTTCCTTTACCTCAGCATGTGTTTGCCATTAGTTTATCTCCTTTTAAGCCCCATGTCAGGATCTTGCTGGAATATTATATGTATTTTTTTAAATTTCAGGCGCTCTACTATAATACCATATTCACAGTTTTATGAAGGTAAATTATCTTCACTTGTACCTGCAACAAATTTTTCATTCACCAGTTCCTCTTGAGTTACATTTCAATTTTTTTTTTTTATTTAAAGAGAAAAAAAAAGCAAAACAGAAAAAGGGGTAGAAACAATACAGAATTTCAGAAAAAAAAAAGCAGTAAAAAAATCACTAGTTGATAAATTACATATTGTTTTCTTAGACCTAGTTGTTAAAGTTACAAAATTAAAGCATACAAAGTGGACATTCAAACAGTGAGACTACAAAGAAGTTCAATGATCCAGTAACAACTTAACAACATGGTTATCAATCCTACACACTTAAACATAC